>WAAE01019245.1:0-17643 GCA_013400495.1 Nicator chloris
GGAAGCTGCCTGCAGCTAAGCTCTGACATGCTGTTTGTATTCTGGGGAGTTTTGGCAGCGCTGGTACAGAGCAGATGGCAGGCTTTTCTCCTTTCTTTAAGATGTACTGACCAACTTGGATGGCCATGAAGCAGAGGCTGAATGCAACCAGTCTAGGAGAGAGGGGCTGCAAAGCAACACACAAAGGACACAATTTCTGACACTTCACAAATCACTGTCACTCACCTCTGAGTCAAGTTCCTCCCTGCTGCTCTGGATAAGTGAAGTGATTCTGTGATATCAGTGGAGACTAGCTGCAGACAAAGTCAAGTTTTGCTCAGCTCTGTATAAACACAACATAAAGGAGAGGACAAAAATCAGCCTTTATCTTTCCCAGAAAACCAAGTTCAAATTCAGTTGCTAAACCACTTCATATCAGTCTTTCATATATTCATGCATCAAAATGACAGTTTTCTACTTGGAAGTAACTGTTCCATCAGCTCCAACACTACTACTGATCTATACAGGCCTGCAATAGAGAACCTGGGCCTCACATACATGTATTAAAGGAAAAACCTTTTCGAACTTTTCTGTCAAACCAATCTAAGTGAAAAGCTTCCTTCTGCCACATTAAAATGGCGTCCAAATCCTGCTTGCCTATGGCTGCAGGATAATATTAGCTATGATTAAAAATTAATCTCTCATAGCAAAGTTTGTGCTTCTAAAATTCTCACAAGCTTAATTAATTACTCACATGTTAATAGAGATTTAAACGGATGACTCCTCTTCTGTTGGTGTTATTGCAACAATTCAAATTACCTGGAGCGCCCTGGTTTATCTCCTTTCTCTTTGACAAGACTGGTTTCTAAACCATCAAATCAATATTTATCTTGAGGAAAATGTAGCACCAAAGGAAGTATCAACAAGCTTCCATGTGAACAGAGAGAGAATAACTAATGTGATTTATTATGTCAGTTCAGCCCTCACCCTCCCTTACACTTTCCTCCTACCTTTTTCCCTACAAAATGAACTTAATTTCTGCCTATGCCCAGCCTGTACAAACATCCCTCACCAGTTAATAGCAGCACACAAAGGTGGAGTCTGTGAAAGTGAGTCTGTGAGTCTGATAAACCAGAGTGCTCTTAGCTACATCACGTCATTCCAGACCAGTGTGAAAGCCTTGCTTATGTACATGGGGAATTTGCTTTTTGAAGTCAGCAAATCACTGAATCGCTGGGGCAGGCTGCAAATGTGTCTTAATTACTGCAAGACATTCCTCCATTTCCATAGACCATTATACTGCTGGTTTAAACACAGACTGACTTAGAGTTTGTCGACACAAGCAAGCTACTTCTTAGTAAGGAAGTTAATTTACAGCTGAGTACTATTCTTCTGTGGACACGTCAGTGTGCATGGAATAAACTACTCTTCATTCAAGCTTTAAGTGAATATTTGCTCAGGATTCAACCCCTGAAGACTATTCAGTTCAATGCAGATCAGACTTGTGAGACCTAGTGAAGACTGACCAGCTGAACACTCTGAAATACCTAGTTTTTTAAAAGTTATGAAAAAAGCTAGAAGAAAACCATAGAATTCCTTCGAAGTTATGTTTATCACCCGTAGTAATCCATTCTTGATATGCCTCTGCAGCTTGCCAAACAGCTGGCAAGTTAACTGCTTGAAAGTTAACTCCTAAGCAGCCTAGGCAAAGGCTCTTGCTATATCACAGACACATAGGCAGACACGGGGTGCATTCTGCTGTTAGTCAGGCAGCTGTTAACAGAACCACTACATTTTTCAAAAGGAAAAGGAAGCCTTCCTGGTGCTTCATTTCCTTTTCCATGCTGTGCTGCAAAATTTATTGGCCTTCTACCATCCCTTTTCTAAAATCAGGATTTTTTTTGTCAACTAAACTCTTCTGACTGGTCTGGCTCTTCTATATTCAGCTTAACTGTTCTATCCATCACCTCTTCTCTTTTCTATCCAATTTGATGTCCCATCCTTTCTGATTTAACTGCCTGAGTAAGGCAGGCAGTTAAACCTTCCTGAAACATTATAGAATAAGACCTATACTCAGTGGGAAGTGGATAATTTCAAGGCATGGCAGCGTAGTCTGAAAATATCTCTCTTCCAGTTGTATCAGTTACAGGTTTGGAATCGTGAGGACAATGGTCTGACAGCTTCAAAGTATGTAGACTCAGATTTCATAAACACTTTGCACATGGGGCTGCCTTTCTGATCTGTAAGTAATAAAAGATAAAGCTTGAGCTCTCTTGCCAACACTAGACTGTGACAAGTACAAATTCTTAAAGAACACAGAGCCCCTGTGATTCTGGGATTTGCATGTACATTTAGACACAAAGACAGAAGAAACTGTCTGATATAAATTACAATGAACATAATCTGATTTCTTCTGCCAGGAAAGCCATGGTACAGGTGAGCCCTAGGCATAGTGAAGACGGCCTAACAGTGTGTAAAAGAAGATAAGTTTAGGTCTATCCTTTACAAAGACCCTCAGACCCTTACACCCTTACTCCTGACAAAAAAAAAGAAAAAAAAAAAAAAAAGAAAAAAAAAAAAAAAAAATTTAAAAAAAAAAAAAAAAGAAAAAAAAAGAAGAGANTAGCAGCCTCTTTTGTTGTTATTATCACAGTGACTGAGCAGAAGCCTGTTGAATGCTTTCTAGAATGGGTGAAGACATGCAAAGCAAAGCAAATTAATTTTTTCTGTTTGGTGTATGTACAGAACAAAAACTTTTATGCTGTTAAATGCAAAACATTACTGTCACCAAAGGTTTGGGCATCACTTAATTCAAGATGGCCCTATGACCTGGAACTGGACAGAACGTCTCTTACAAAGTGTATGGCTACTATTGAAACAAAAACAGCCCTCTGTCAGTGAAGAATTGTCTGACAGACAACCTTTGTAATCAATATTACTCATATCTCCAGCCAGAAATCAATATCCTTCTCTAAATGCAGGAATCACAGAAAAAAGCCTCACAGAATAATAGAATAAATAGAATTGGAAGACACCTTCAAGGACCACTGCAACTCATGGCCCTGCACAGGACCATCCCCAAGAGTCACACCATGTGCCCAAGAGCACTGTCCTAACACTTCTTGAACTTCATCAGGCTTGTGCTGTGACCACTTCCTTGGGGAGTCTGTTCCAGTCCCCATCCATCCTCTGAGGGAACAACCTTTTTCCTGATATCCAACCTAAACCTACCCTGACACAACTTCAGGTTATTCCCTGAGGTCCTGTCACTGAGCACCAGAGACACAAGATCAGTGCCTGCCCCTTCTCTTCCTCTCTCAAGGAAGTTTTGCCAGTTTCATCTTTCAGGCATGTTTAAGTGAGGCAAGTTGTACTGCTACCAAAACATCTCCACAAAACCCTTCCATTATCTTCTTTTCAGGAAGAGGATTTTGCTGCACATTCCGCAGAGTTCCAGGTGACTCCAAGGGGAACACAGCTGCAAAGGCTGCTTGTGCACTTTACCATAACTCTTTGTAGCATGTTAGAGGCCAATGCAGAGAGCTGCTTTGGTAGCAAGAGAAGAATGTCAAAAATCACTTATGAATACAGGGCCTCTACATTGTTTATTAAATAGTATCACAGTATGCAGTTCAGCAGCCAAACCCAGACTTCTTGCATCCATTTGCATTCGTATATTTGTTATTAATATTTATATATGTATATACTTCACCTTTCTTTTAATGCCACTGACGTCAGCACATAGGACAATTCTAGCCAAGATCCATGTCCTGCATCTGAACTACATCAAGCACCACATTTAAGATTCATATGTCATATAATGATGTAATGTAAAGGCAGGAATAACGTGTATCCCTCCTGCCATGACAGCTAAATAGAAAAAGGAAGAGCATACATTAAAACTACATGGTGTTCCTGTGGCATGGCCACTCTACCTTCATTTCATCTATCCAATATTTCCTTTAGGAACAGCTGAACTAATACAATTCCTGGTAAAGTGTGATGAGCTGTGATGATTTCACACTGGTGTCAAGATGACTGAAATCACGGGAACAAGGAGAAGGCTTGAGACTGCTTGGTAAGGTCTGTATTGCATTGCAGGCTCTGGGATAAATTAAGTGACCAGAGGTTCAGCCATATGATTCAGAATTTTATTCAGGTCAGTCAACACTAAAATGCCCAAGTTATATTTTTTAGTGGCAATCAGAATAAAGAATATTACGCACACATTTCCAACTCCGAGACATATGCATTTATCTTCTGTTTACTACCTAGCATTCTAAGCCTGCTGGTGTTGTAAAGCTAGGTCTCAGACCCAGGCAGCAGCTTTCAGTTACTGCTAACAGGTAACCATATAAAAAAATAAGACAACACCGTTTCTTACACAGAAAGAATTGTTATTTACATAGTGCCCAGAGCATGCTACAGGCTCCGAAGGGAAAGTTAAATAACGAACATATGATGTAAAGCAATAATCCTGCTCTTACTGTAATAAAAATGAATGTGCTTGCTTCCCTAGGCACAGGGCTGGTCTCCACATTCATTTTGCTACTGAAGTAGGTATGTGTTTTTAAATTGCTATGCTGCAGAGGTTTGTTGTGTTTTGTTTTCTTTCAGTATTAAACTTCTCAATTCCTCAGCTACAGAACGGGAAGAGATTATTGAGTTCAGCACGGTTCTTGAAGTCAAAAAGGGTTATTTCTCCAATAGGAGATCTTTTGTTCAGAGCACAAGGCTGTTTAGACAGTGTAGATCTGTAAGCTGTAAGGAACATTTAGTGCCAGAGAAATTAGCTTGTTCTTTGTGCTCATCAGTGTATGTTACCATTTTGGCATGAAAAAAAAAAAAAGCTGCACAGTACTAATAAAAGAATTATTTAAAAGGTAAGACACATCCATAGGCAAGCTTCTGCAGTTCACTGTTATTTCAGACCTGTACAGGGCCAACGATTGTGCTGACAAATCCCAAACAGTAGCTGGGCATGACCAAAACACATTCTTTGGATGCTCTGCTCTTGCAATCAAATGCAAGTGCATGTGTGCTTGAAGGCTCTCAATGTGTAGCATCTGTATGCACACTGCAGGGCAGTCTGACCACTAAAAGCAAATTAAAAGGGAGTTCAGTTGAGAAAAGTACCCAGATTTCTTGCATGTATGGAGAAATGTCCACCACTTAGTTCAATCATTTGTTGGACATCCATTTGAAAACAAAGAAACAGAGAACTCTATTTTTCTGAGAGAGGAAAGCTTATGTTACAACAATTATTTATATTATGTATAACATCATGTTATACATATAGATTGTATGTTACGTTACAACTTATCTTCTGCTTGACTTCACATTCGTCATAATATTTTGCTTTATTTTACCTGCATCCTCATGCAAAAACATTTATCATTTCATTTATTACATGTGATAGTTGGCACAACATATTTCATTGTTTCTACAGTAGTAATGCATAAGACTTCCAGTTAGTAGTCATGTACTGTGTAAGCATCAAATATAAAGACAGTTATTGCAGCATATAAGAATTTTTCACATACCTGAAGCTACTCTATTTGCAGACTGTGAACTTTTATAAAAAATTAAGTCCCTTTAGCTCCATACCCAGCCTCATATATTTCACTAAATCATTTCAGAAATCTATTTATAAAATCACAGTTACTTGACTGAAGTCTTAATTTCAGCCTGGAGAGGCTAATAGGGATATTCCTGCTAACAGGGGAAAAAAATCTGACCAAAAAACTCCCACATTTGAGATAAGAATGTGTCATTCTAGTTCCTAATGCTAAATTCTTAATTCTCAAAGGTAAGCTGAAAATGAAGATTTAAACACCCTAACTGCTGTGTTTACTGCACGGGACTGGGACTGCTACATGAGGTATAATTGGAGTTCTTGCCTTTGTAGGTCAGATAATGAATATTCCATTAAACAGGGCTCCATTTACACTTGCAAGGAAACTGAATTGGAACTCTGAGCTATTTTTAAAGACAATGCAGTTTATAATAAAATTCCAGCTCAACTAACTTAGTTTCCAAGCTGACATGTCCAGTCTTGTCAGAAACATCATAGGGGCATGAGCTTTCTACCATCTGGTATAATATATCCTTCTCAAAAACAGCTCTATTACATTTTAAGCTGTCCAAATTAGAAATGTAAAACCATCTTAAAACACAGTAGGATAGGAATGATGTTTGAAAGGGCTGTGTGTCCACCTGAATTTCAACCAACACTGTGAGACCCATTAGGAGATGCACTTGCCTGAAGCACAATATTTTCCACTGCTGCAGTCTGGGATTTCTAGCTACAAGTCTGAGTCACCACTGAAGTGACATAAGGAGGGACAAAGAGTAAGGGCAGATGAAAAGGAAGCACAAAAAATACAAACACTCACAAGCACAGACCCAGAAGACAACCCATGACAGGCAGGGTCTTCTGAAAGAGGCTGCAATACTAGCTATGGTATGCCCGTCTTCAAAAGATTGCTTTATCTACACCAATTTTAGCTCGTAATTCTGTCCTCCCAAGCATGCTGACACATCTTCTTAAAGTATGAAAACTGCTTCTTCACTGGTATGCATGCAAGTCCACAGCTACTACAAAATTCAGGAGACAATAAAATTATGTGAATAATTGTACATCATAAAATCTCATTACCCCACTAGGGATACAAAAATTACAGCTTTGGTAAACTTTGTTTTCAAGAGGAAGTCAGAAGATTCACTTTTATGTTTAATGGGCCCCCAGACGGTTCAGTACTTAGTAAACAGCAATTGTGCAGTTTCCCTTAAATATCTCTGAAGTGAAAGAAAACAAATGCAGGTGGAAAATCTACATCAACAGCTGTAGGCAATGCAAGGGGAGGGGGAGGGGAAAACAACATCAAAGACTGTAAAGCTGATAGAATGGTTACATTCCTACCACCTCCCCTCATTTCCTATAGCAAATCAAAATATTTCTCCTCACTGTATTTGTGCCTTTTTGCAGCATAGGAATGACTAGTAAACATCTTCATCCAGCAACCTAGAGTATGAGAGAGAGAGAAAAAAGGGAGAGAGAAGCCAATCAGTGCTTTAGAGGTGGAGGGAAGAAAGTCTGTAAACAGACAATGGGTGGGATTCCAGTGAAAAACACATCAAAAAACCCCCACAGGAGTGAGGGAAAACATCATACGTGTAAGCATTTATAGCAAATCGCAAACCCGCTTCTAAGAGTGAAGAGACATTCTTCCTCTTTACTGCTTCATTTTACATTGCTGTCCAAATATCATGGTTTCTGTGAGTGTATGCCACAGCATAAATAGCTAAATAGAGCAATCTGTACCTCATGAAAGAATAAAAATATTCGTTAATTTCTTATGTAACTGTTTAATGACAAACTGTATTTACATTTTCTTTATGGAGTGGTATACAAAAACCGTGAACATATATTATGTTACAAATGCTTGCATTAAATTTCCTTCAATTTGGTCTCTTCTAGACCAAAAGGAGGACTGTTGTGTTGTGCTTTGAGAGCTTATCCTTATGTTAAGACAGTTAAAAAGAAACAAGTAATTACAGTGTCAGAAATATCTACAAACACTCCTGAAACGGAGCTAGAAGTCCCCATGGATAATCTGTATCTCCAGTTCACAGACCACTTAGGATCTTTATAGCATTGTCCTTGAAACATAGGTAGGAACAGCCGTGTTGTAACTGGATACAATACAAAAGAACAAACTCCTGCACCTGATTTTCCTGGCTAATGACTACAGGATAAATTTACGGAATTAATACAAAAGGCCAAATTCAGACTGGGTAAGTTTTACCTAGAGGAAGCATGTATTTAAACCTCCTCAAGCACAAAATTCAACCCAGCTGCAGGATTCACGTCTGGTCTCAGTAAACACATTACAATGTACTTATTTTAGCTCTTTTAAAAGTTGCTGTGCATGCCTCATCACTGTGGTTTTAACACCGTAGAGATATCCAGCTCTTACAGAGCAAGAAAACAGTTCGCTCCTGGAAGACCTCAGAAAAGTGTTCTTTTTACTGTTTTCTCCATCTTGTACTGCAAGCTCAGAAAAGAATGGTTTGGTGTCGGTCTGGAGGTTTTGTAAGTCTCTTTTGAACGCTTTTGGTTGATCCAAGATCAAAATTCTCCGCAGAAGTAATCCTTTCATGCTAAAATCCATACCGTACTGCTGCAAGCTTTGTGCCCAACAGAAGACTCATTCAGGCAGCGTTACCAATGGGACTACTGAAAATTACTTTGCAAGGTAACTGTGGTGCAGGACGGGCTTGCGTTACGATTTTGCTAGCGGCGTTTAAAGGAAATGCAGAAGTATGGTTTACAGCATCGGAGGCGCTCTGCAGGAGTGGAAAGCGAGCGGCGCAGGCGGCACACGCCCTGCGGCAGTGACCGGCAGTAACCCCGCTCTCAGCCACCCCCGGCGAGCAGCGAAAACACTCGCTCCGCTTGCCAGCGCTTGGGATGAGCAAGCTCCGGGGCATCCACAGTGCGAGTCCTGCGAAGACATAACCTCTCGGCTGCAAAAGAGGTGGTGGTCGTGGGAGCCGACCTGACGAGTATAACACGCTCCAGGCTCCTGCTGCACGGGAGAGTCCGCGTCCCTGTTAAAGTGACACTGCCACCTGCGTGGCTTCCCGGGGGAAAAGCTGAGGATCTGGGGGGCGGTGGGGCAGCAGCTGGGCTCGGGGTGTGCGGCCGGAGGAGCCGGCTGCGGGAGCGCGGCGGTGCTGGGGACTCGGGCAGCCTGACCGGCAGTAACCCCGCCGCCAGCGCCGCAGCCAAGTAGGTGAAAAGTAACTCGGAGTCATCGCCCGCGGGAAGCGCTTCCCCCGCCCCGCCTGCACCGCGGGGACGGGGGGGCTGCCCGGGGTGGGGGCAGGAAATGCGGGGGGGCAGAACAGCGGTAGAGACGGGGGATGGGGCGACTACGGAACAGGGGGTGCTGGTATGGTAGCACAAAGGAGCCGGCGCCCCCAACTTCTGCCGGTCCCTCTCCCGTCCCGAAACGACTCGTCCAGGGGAAAAAAGTTGTTGGTACGTGCGTTTGCTGGGGAGAAGGAGACGGGCGGGCCGGAGCCCCGTGCCTGCCCTTTCCTGTCCCCAGCCGTCCCCTAGCTGCTGGGACGGGGGCGAGGGGTGCAAAGGGAGCCCATCGAACAAAGGGAAGCCCTTCTCTGCTTCGACCAGCGCCCCCCTCTCGGGACACCTGCCGCTAGTCCGGCCTGCAGATGGGTCGGCTGCTGCCACGTCCCTCTCAGACACAGCCGTGCCTCGGTCACATGTGCTGCGGCCGCTCAAACCGAACCCACCCCCGGCCTCCGGGCGGCCGCGCACTGCGCCGAGCCTGGCACCAGCTGCCGCCGCCTTTCCTTTATGAGCCACCCCGTGTAGACCTTTATTACCAGCAGTAAAGCTGTATTTACTTCAATAAATTATTGGTATTTGAACAGATTTTCATCTCTGAGGTGACAGAGACAAGACAAACGGCGTCTCTTTAGACTTACTTTTTACTTGTTTATGATCTCTTTTAAGGAGCTTTGGGTAATTCATGCTGCTGCTAATCCAGACAGGCTCTGACCTCCATGGTAGTTTCCAGCATGTGAAAAAGAGTCATCAACTCTCATATACATGTAATAGTGTGCATATGTATGATTATGTGTATAATCAGCATCGTAGGTGCTAAGACTTCATAGTCCTAAGCATCTTCCCGGTGGACTGTGGTTAGGGACAGAAAACCATTCTGGGGAGAGGGGTGCCCCGGGCCAGCCGCTGTGCTGTCTCAGGGCCAGCCAGCAGAGGTGTGACTGGGGCGACGCAGCATCCTGCCCAGGGCAGCACCAGAGCGCTCCAGCTGGGCAGCTGCCTGTTCTGTAAACAGCTACACACGGAACTTAAAATCCCAAAGGGACGCTAATAAATCTCCAGCGTTTTTTGCTCTCTTCCTTCACGCAGCGCTGTAGGGGGCATTTATTTTGTAAAACATTAGGAGGAGAGTGGTTGTCAATAGTGGCATGGCACAGGTGCTGTAATAGAGACAGGCTTGCAGCATCGCACAGTCTGTCTTCATCTCCTCTCCCTTCTCTGGAATTTAATTCCTACTAAGTGTGAATAACTTACTGCAGCTATTTCAAGGTTCAAATGGTACTACAGTTTACAGAGCACAAAGAGCACTGGTGTTTAATATTTTTGAGCTTTGGGTATGTCAAGAGACAGGAGATAGTCATTATTATACCCAAACAAAAATGCAGTGCCAGGAATTCTGCAGGTGCTTTACAGCTGTACATAAAGCTATATCAGTGAAAATCTTGGTGGGTTCATCCTACATCACCACTTATGCCTTTTGCAAACACAACATATAAGAGATTTTTAGGCAGATTTCACCAAAACATGCTTTTGACTACAAATCAGGCCTTTGCCTGATTATCTGTCTTAAACTGAGTAGGTGTGATGACAGTAACAACATGTAGAAAACATGCCATTACTCAATACAGTAGGTTTCTAAACCTGCGTATCAATTACATCTGTGAATTCCTTCCATCTTCTGCTTTCAGTGTACAGAGATAATCTACTTTTTTCAAAGGCTGACATGACTGTGTTTCTTCTGTAATGAAAATTCACTACACGCTTGGCTTTTCTCGTTCCCGGGTCTACTAGTCTTCTTTGCAGATGCCTCAGAAACAATTGTTTCCAAGTACTATGCCAGTCCTAAGGAAGATAAATGTGTTTAACCTCACAGAACAAAGTGCTCTCCTGCAACCTGAACATGCTGAAACAAAACACAGCTGCCCCAGAGGACAGCACAGGGGGTCTGCAAGTATGTTTCAGTAGAGGAGGAAAAACAAAGCTCGTATGAACCTTCAAATTGTTCAGGAAAGAATGTATTATTTCAAAACCCTTCAGATTTCTTCAGGCATTTGGACAATGGCATTCTTAAAAGCATTTCTGTCTTACAGCAGCCTAAGAAGTGTTAGATATCTCACAGAAAAATTTGAAAGTAAGTTCTGGCTTGAAGTGTTTACAATTCATTTTCTTTACACTCAAGCAGGTGATGTTAAATTCAGTCCAAAGTGGTAAACAGCAGACATTTTAGCATTTCATTTCAGAATGCTGGTTCAGAATTGGGTTTACAGAAAACTTCTCCAAGTTTTCACCTTGCTTTGCTCCCTGATTGCACATTTAAATTTTTTACCAAAGCCAGTAAGAGAGGAGTTATCTCACCCAATTTACTCCTGAAAATCTGTTATTAGAAATTGAAGTTTATCAGTTGGATACCAGTAAAGTTGCAAGCTAGTGTTACTGTTAGGACCTGTTATCCCTGTTACACAGCAAAAGCTTGACCTGACCTCTCCCATTAAAATTAGACCCTCCATTAAGTATGTTTAGTTAAAGCACAGCTTTGTTTTCATGACCTTAAGATGGATCATGCCTCATTGCAGCTAGTTAAGTGTTGCGCTGCTGATTTTGCCTTCTGTCAAACTTACTTTTTCCTGCTATGGCTTTTCCCACTGTTTTGACTTTTGGAAGGCCACTGGAACATAAGGATGATCTACTCACATGCCTGTCCTTTATGTTGACAACTGAGTCAGGCAGTCACAGAAGAATATTTGGAAAAGCATAAGAACAGAAGGTAAGCATGCAAGGTAGTCACAGAATGGGAATTAAGTACTGGCCTCAGTTCACATCTGGCAACTTAAAAGTGCTAGATTTTAGGCCTAGATCCTCATGCCCTGTTGAGCTCTGCTCACTGCATTATGAGAAGTGAGGGTGCAGCTCTTTTCATATCCCCCCAGCCGTGCAGCTACCTAGTCCTCAGTGGGGATTGAGCTGCATGGGAAATCCGGCGATTTCATTTCTCTGGTGCTTTTTAGTGCTGAGCTGTTAAAAAAATCTGCCCTACATAATGTAAATGTATTCTGCAACACAGCACATTATTCCTGATGAAGTCATATGGATGCTAGGCTGAACATTTGCCTCTAATTTGCTCTGAGTATACCGCCTTCTTTCAAACATAAGGTGAATGACTTATTGTAACCCCAGATTGGTTTCAACACCAAGTGATTAAGCCGTGACATCGAGACAAAGTAAATTAAGGAAGTGGTTTCATAGAACAGGCTGACACATGACAGGCACAGAACTAATTCTGTAGCAAAAGAGGAGTGAGTCATGCATCTGCTACATGTGCTTTGGTTAAATTCTTGCAGATTTTATCTCTTGTACATATAAAAACATGAGGAAAGGGGCTAAGCTTTTTTATGCTTTTGTATAACAATACTACTGTAGCAGTATCTACTTTCAAACATTTCTCGCCATTGCACTACCAGATGAAACTGAACATCCCTCTTACCTTAGGGGAGATATAACTTTCCCCTCTACTGCAGCTTTCTCACCCCAGCTCCCTTTTGTTTAGAGAGCTGTATCTCCAAAATAAGTTTGCAGTGGCTCAGCAGGCCAACACTTTTCTTTAATGGTCATCTGTCATATCCCAGAACTTACATGGATTCCTTATCTTTTATAGTTCCAAAAAAAATGAGACCCATATTCCAAAACCACACCCAGGTCAGCTCAGGAGAGCAGATTCACCGTCATTAGTTGATGGATTTAACCCATATCCCTAGTGAAAAAAGAAGATAAAAGAAGAAAGATAGGTACAGGTAGTTCCATTCTGGAGAGATGCAAAAGTGTCATCTTGTTGTTAGTATGAATAGATGAAGTCTGACTGATACAAATAGGTGGAGTCTGGTGAGCACATGCACTTCATATTCCTCAGTCTACCCCCAGTCTGTGCTTGCTGAGACACATCATGTCAAGTGAGTTCAGTGTAGAAGATTATGATACCCACTGACTGAGTATCTTGTGGAGGAAACTGCTTTTTGCTTTTATTTTTTTCCCTAATGTACAGTGTTCCTAGTACTGCAGCAACATGGGCATATACCATGACACTTTAGACAGGGAAGAGACCGGAATGCAAGTGACCAAACTAAAGGAGATGACAGTGTTAAGTAAAATGTCTCTATTGCCCTGACTTTGCTTCTTCCAGATGCCTGCTCACTTAAGCATTACTCAGGAAACAAGTCAAGGAAGCATGTCTCTACCTTTTCCCTGAAGTATTTGTACCATAATTGCAGCTGCTCTGTTAGATTATCTTCAGTTTGTACCAGAAGGTCCTGTCAGACAGTCACAAAATGTGTTCTATAAAGAGTCACTGAGCACTGGTAATTCTGCAGTTCCCTGACCTTCACATACCTGCTGCACTAGAAGCAGCTGTATTTCTCATTGATCTAGCATGCAAGTATCCACTCTGCTGCAACCACTCCCTGCATTTTACATGTCTGATCTTTCCAAGTTCTTCCCCGAAGACTGTGAGATCTCATTTACACTGAGAGGACTTGCTTTTACTGAATGGACTTAGCTTTTCCTCATCCTTCCTTAGCAAAACCCCCAGGTACTAGCTGCTTTTAAATAGATTGACATTGAGCTTCTATTGGCTGTAGCTGTAGCCACTGTTGCCATGCTGTTGTTGCACAAGGCTCCCACTGCTCTCATGCACACTTAGGATGTTTCTCTTTCTTAACTCAGCCATCTTCTGTTCTCACATATCCTCTGCGTTCTGCTGTTAAAGAACTTCCTCCATTTCAGCCTGGAAGCAGCTGCATTCTGCTGGGCGATAAAGCAGCAGCATGCTGCATTTGTGTAATATCTCTGAACTGAAGTAACCCCAATGGAGAAGAACTCTTTCATAATTGTGAGTGCTGGAAGAGACCACACAGCAGAACCAGATCTTCCCGCCCTGAGTCACAAAAAAAAAAAAAAAAAAAAAAGGGAAATGCAAAATCCTGTTTTCAGCATTAAGCAGCCAAAAAAGGCATCTGATTTGCAAGGTTACATATGCTAGAGGGGGCAAGGGACAGCTGGATTCTGAAATACACTGGCATAATTTTGGAAGTAATGATCTAGTTGTTAGATGCAAATGTAAGGAATTTTCCAGGGATGGAAGAGCCAAATTTTAAAAGCTATTTCAGTGTTATGGAAAATCTCCCAAAGAGCTTATTGGCCTCTTCAGACTCCTAAGCACTCTACGCTTCCTCTCAGAGGCACATATGTTTCTCCAGCCTGGATATGGAGATACTCTGGCAAATGTGTTCCTGTAGTTCTCCCTAGTGTACTAGCAGTATCATGTCATGATGCTCACCTTAAGAGTGCTTTCAGCAAATTTTGACAAGTTTTGCAGTGAGTGAACCAGCAGGAGTTTACTGATACAACAGCTTGTAGATTTTCATTTGCCTGTAAAGGCTGTGAGTGTCTTAAAGGCTCTCCTCTACAACGAAATCCAAAACTAGTTTAGGAGCCTAAGGCTTTTGAAGTGAGTCCTTTGCAAGAGCAACAAACCAGGTAGGAGCAGAAGGGCTTTTAAAGATGAATGTTCACGTAATGTCACCTCAGGCAGAATTTTAGCCCTAAATTTACTGACTGCATTTTCTAATAGCAATCCTGATGAAGGCAGAGACCTACAAAATCCAAGTAACAGCTGTTTCCTTTGGAGTTTTTTTCTCACTGTGTGATTTTGCAAACAAACTAGAAGGACAGCTTTTTGAAAACTAAACAGGATTTGTGGAGACAACTGTTTAGAGAAAGCTCAGTTGCTTTGCTGGGCAGAGTGATTCTGCAGACTAAAGGCACCCTGCAGCCAGCTGCCTGATCCTTGTTTAGTAACTAGAAGCTGTTTTCTTTAAGTTCAAGAGTGCAACCCTCACAGACATTGCCTTAATTATTTTGAGATTGAGGGTTAAACTTTAGTTCAAAGACTCTGAACTCAAAGTGTGAAGTCAAATTCAAACAACCATGGCACACTGTCTCCAGAAGAGGAGGAGACTGGTTTTACCTGCTAGACTTATATGTGCCATCCCACAGTCATTTGACCTATATCCTTGCCCTCATCGTAGCCAAACATTCTCCTTCAAGTTCCAAACCATCTTGCTTTAAATGGTGCAAGGACAATATGTAGTAGTCCAAACATCTGAGTGCTCCCTTGAGTGCCTTTACACACTGGTGAATGGTGGAGAGGGAAGAGCCATAAAGCTTTGCCTGTCAACCAAGGGTTGATGGCATGCTGTTTCAACTTAGCTATGGAAGGAGTCCCCTGTACCCTTCAGCCTGAGCTGCATGGGTACATCTGGCTGTTGCTGCTGGGTTTTATAATTAAATAAGCATTTGAATTACTGGCAGAGAATGAGGAGGTTGGAACAGGGAGAACGGTGCACATATCTCTTACACTGTCCTGGTGCAGAGATGAGTAGTTAGTCTCTTTATTACAAACAAAGCAAATTTATTCAAAACTGCAGTAACTGCTAGAAGAGATATGGGAAGGTTTGGGCCTTGCTGCACTCCCTCGATACTTTTCTATTTCATGTATATGCATAATCGGATTACAGCATGCACTAAAACCTTCCTCTGTCCAACATAACCCTTCACAGCTGCCAGCATAGAAGCATGCCAAAACAGAGCCAGAGCCTCTAGCTATATATCAAGGTGGGCAGAAAAAGAGGCAGTTAACCATAAACTCCAGAGCTGCCTTGAGCAAGAAGTTTCCATGGATTTGTGCTTTTTCTCTCTTCTGCCCCACCATGTGCTTGGCTTGTTTCATGAGTCTCAAGCACATAAATAGGTTTGTCCAACAGAGAGATATAATTCTTTGAATGTCTATGAATGCTAAAAAAAATAATAGATTATAATGATTTCGTTCTCCTGAATAAATGAGTCAGTGCCCTAAAGCAAATTCCTATCACTCTTCATGTCTGGTTGCATTTATCTAAATATAATATCTGCAGCACTTACCATGTGCACATCATTATTCAGGGGGTTTTGTTAAAAAAAGTCCCATCTATTAGTGTCAGCCTCGTTGACCTGATGTATGTCTATCATGGCTCGTTAATTATACATTAAAGACAGGTGGGTGCGGTCAAGTTTAGTCCTGGAGCAGGTTCTACTTCAGCAGGTTTGAATGTCACCTCCCGTTGGGATCATTTATTTCCAGAGGAAAGGAACACCTTAGGCTTTTCAGGAAGTTTCATTATCTTTCACATTTTGCCCTTCACTTCATCCAAGTTTCAGTCATCCCTCCTCTTCCTGTTAAAAACGTGCTTTCCCTGAAGACACGGTTCATGGCATCAGCCAGGAGGAGCACTAGAGAACAACTCGTGATGTTTATGGCAGTCCAACAGTGTTGCTTCTGTGAAAAATAATAGGCTCATGAGCTCAGCTTGTGCACGTTTTTGTCCTTAACCCTCAGAAGTGATTGTCATCTTTCAAAGTTTTATCCAGAGTCTCCAGAATACTTGGAGGCGGTGGTGAGGGGGGTGAGGGAGCAGGTGGCATGAATGCCATAGATTGGTTTCACAAATGCGTTATATTTGCATATTTGTTGGAGTCACACATTCTATTGGAGAACTTCTGCAATTAAGCAACAAGAACATGTGTCGCAGATCTTCTATGACTTGGAAATGACTGATTTTTGGCTAGCACAGATTTGTGCTCATTCTAACAGATATTATAACAGATTCCTGATTTTATACACATATAGGGCATTAAAGTAAGTTCATCCATGTCTATCAGGAGTAAGCAGGTCTAATATTCTGTGAGAACAGTTTAGATTACTTGTATCATCCAGCTTTTAATTTTCTATTGTGAGAAATAAATAATAGATTTTACAAGTACTTACACTACGAAAATCTAACTGTGAGACTATTTCTGGGAAGAGTTGCAAAAAAGGCTGTGAAGATGTCAAAAATTAGTTTTTCTTGGACCCTGAAGGTACATTTCTGGAGTTCTTCCTTATATTGGGGATTAATTCACCTCTGGTGTTTTGGGAGAAAAGATTTAGGAATGTGGGGGCTCTCTAAGGTAAGTCAAAGAACTTAGAATAGAGCAAAGAACTGCATGTCTTGTGAACTCAAAGACTCCATGGATATCACTTCAGTGCCTTATCTTTCATGACACGTGTTTGCTATTCACCCATCTCCTCTAACAGGACTGGCTCTGTCTTAATATTCTATACGGCAGCTAGAACCATGAGGGTTTTATTTAATAGGCTTCTTTATGCAGGCCATCTTTAATGGGCCTATATACAGAGGATATATATAATCATACAGACATTTCTTTACAAGTTCTGTAGGAATAGTTTTAGTATTGTTTTTGATCATTGTCAGAGAGAAAATACTAGAGAGACTAACTTCATCTAGATGTTCCACAGAAACAGATGTCATTAAGATAGACAAGAATTAAAAACCTCTCTGTGTTACTACTAAAGCTAAATAATAAAAGAAACAGTGGTATTCAGTCTTTTTCTAGTTGTGCATAACATTTTATGAAAAATTAATAAACAGAATATTTAGGATGAAGACATATTTTAATTTGTGGGGCTATTTCTCATTCAGTGTTTTAACTATAAAACTAATTAATGAAAATCAAAGTACTTAATTGCTGCACAATGCTTCTAAAATGCATGCACAGACATAGTACCAGGAAAGCAGAATTCAGAATTTACTGGTGACTAAATGAAGAACTGAGGAAGCTCTGAGAGATAGAGCCAGTAGAGCCAGTACCAAAGAGAAGTATACAGGTACCTTATTACTGTCTACAGCTTCCTGAAAGGTGGT
>WAAE01019246.1:0-17718 GCA_013400495.1 Nicator chloris
ATCTCAGCCAAAACCAGCACACCTGCAAGAACGTGGTTCTAGAAGCCTTTCTTTCAAGTGTTCTCCCCTCAAAACCTTTCCCTCCAGGCAACTGTGAGATAAGAGACTCTATTACAGAAAACCACTGTACTGAATTGTAGGAAATTGTTAGACACAATTATCCAAAATGTGCCCTAACAGTAATATTCGAATAACAAGTCATAAGTTATTAGTTCTAATGCATGCGATGTGTTTCTCAGTTACCCACTGAAATTGTATTTACAATGCCACTGGCATAAACATTTACCATCATGAAAAGATGAATGCATAGGCCATTTTATAGACTTATTTGTGAATTGTTGAGCCTGTGTTCAGGTCCACCAATCAGCTTTGGGCTTTACAGGTAATGAATACACCACCAGAAAAACCGAGCATGTGCCTCTGCCCTGAACATATTATAGCAGTTTTTTAAAAAATTAGAGGTAGAGACGAATTCATTTCTCTTCACAGGGTTTGAGTAAATTCCAAACAGAATTAATAGGAAGTTTTCCATTAACTTAAATGGAGCTGGAAAAGATCAATGCATGTGCTGTGTGCTTATAATAGCAATGACATTATACTTTCTTTAACAAAATATGGAAAAGAATTGAATTCTGAAGTCTCAATCAGGCAAGATGAGTTGTGGATTAAATTCAAACTCGAATTAGGTTTAATACACCGGCATTACATTGCTACTACATCTTGTTGTATCGAAAACATGTTAATATCTTTCAGAGAAGGTGCAATGGAGTCCTGACTCCAGATCAGGTGGATCCAGCTGGACTTTGTCAGCGTTCCAAAGAAGACCAAAAGATACCCAAACAAGTGCTTTTGTTACAGCAGTGGCACATCACAATGACATCTAGCATTTATAAGGCCATTTTCCTCTCAGTTTTTCATTTTGGTCACAATGATAGAGAACTGGTAAAATATTGGCAATATCTTACATTGCTGTGCCTACTGGGAGAAGGATTTTACTTACTCTAAGGGCTACTGCTGGCACAGATGTTCTTAAAGTTGGTGAGGAGATAGAAGGTTTTGTGATATTTGAGAAAAAATAAAAGCATCAAAAAACTTCCTACCTGGAATTTTAAAACATCTAGACTCTGATGCAGTTTAGACATCTCTGAGGAAACAGTCTGGGATACTTCAGTGGTGTTGAGTAGTATTTTGCAGGTTTAAAGACAATCTCTGAAAAGGAGTGTGTTAATCCAATTTCAATTTTTCCATCAAGTTGCTCCAAATCTTCTTTGAATCACTATATTAATGATGTCAGATCACGATTTTTTTCACTGTTTTATGTCCATGGAAGGTTTCAAGTGTCTGTTATATTTCATTATTTTATTAATCTGCAAGAATTTATCTGAAGGATTTCAGTGTTAAGCCTCAGGCCTATAGGTAAAACATATATCAAACCATATATACTGGTGAATGTCTTGAAACTGGAAGTCATAGCCTGTCTTGCCTTACATTTACACCAATTGCTTCAGAATAAGACCTTGCACTGGCTGCTTGCCAGCACTGCCTGCTTCCTCCTCTCCTGACTGAAGGCAAAGAAGCTGAAGGTGCTCAGCACTCCAGTCCAGGGCAGTCTGCTGCTCTCTATTACTTCTGAAATACAAGCTAATTACTTTTTAAGATATCTCTTGCCAATATCTTGGTTTATATAGAGCATCTAGTGATAGCCAGTAGCATATATGAGAAAGAGAGCTAGTGCTCTTATCTGACCTAGCTGCTTTGTGATTTCACAGCTGAACTCACACAGACACACTTTACTTTTTCTCAGCTTTATATTTTCATGCCACCATCAATAGGCTTCTTGCCATAGATGGCATTTTTTATACCCCTAAGACACTCTAAAGCATATAGTCCATGAGATTAGGAAGTCACTGAAATAAATACAGATAGTTGTGTATTTTTTTGCGTGTGACTGCATTGCAAGTGAATGCTTTGGCTGGAGAGTTCAGACTAACCTAACCAGGGCACTTTGTGCTTCATAACAGTGGGAAGAAACCTTGTTTAACGAGTTGTTTGCTAAAGGAATTCCAGAGCAGATACGCATATTATTTTGGAAAATCTAAACTGTAAATTGCAGTTTCAAAAAGGGCTATCAAATTGTCAGGGTGTGACTCTAGGCATTTACTGTTGGCTGGTGTTTGAGGACAGATCCTTTAGCAAGGTCTCGTAGTCTGAAACAGTTTCACCTGTGCTCCATCTATTCTGTAGTAGATGAGATCTAATTTATCCTTTTGGAAATAGAGTCCATAACTACACACTGCTTTCCTGTTACTGCACTGTAAAGACTCAGCAAGACATGGTACTTTATGTATGCATCTATTTAAAGCACAATACATACCAAAATATTCCTGAATTTAGGGTCGTTTTATAATCTTATTATAATATAAATTATAAGCCATTTGAATTAAGTTGATCAAAAGTGCAACAAAGGCGGTTTCTGTGTGATGAACTATTCAGCAATCCTGGCTCCTGCTGTGTGTATTCAGCATGAGGAATGCTGTCCTCATGCATGAATCAATTTATTGCATAAGCAAATTAAAGATTTGTTTCATCACATATTTTACTGTTTACACGCATATTTGTCCATGGCTAAAATCACACTTAGAGTCATCCCAGTGTCTGAGGTTGTTTAACCTGGAAAAAAGAGCCTCAGGGATCACCTTATCACCCTCTACACCTACCTGGAAGCAAGTTGTAGCTGAGGGGGGTGGTCTCTTCCCCCAAGTAATAAATGATAGGATATTAGGAAATGGCTGAAGTTGAACCTGTGGAGGTTTAGATTGCATATCAGGAAAAACTTATTCGCTGAAAGGGTTGTCAAGCACTGGAACAGGCTGCCCAGGGGTAGGGGTAAAGTCACTGTTCCTGGGGGTACTTAAAAGGCTTGTAAATGTGACACTTAGGGACAGGGTTTTGTGGTGTACTTGGCAATGCCAGGTTCATTGTTGAACTCAATGATCATAAAGGTCTTTTCCAACCTAAACAGTTCTAGGAAAAGCTGAATATCTCCACAGAAAAGATGTCCCTTTTCTCTCACTTCCAAGCCTTCTGCATTAGATCTAGCATCAGCTTTGATGTAATATATCATAAACTCGGTCCATATTACATGCAGAAAACCTCAGGGACTGATAGAACAACTCTGTGTCATTCTTAAATATCCACAAATAAAATATCCTGAGCTGTGCAGTAGGCCTACCAGATATTTAGGACTCATTGCTTAACCTTTGAATCTCGACATCATGCTGGTACAAAATAGAAAGGCAGTAATTATCAGAATTAGAAAAAATAATGGAAATTTATTAATGAATCATCTTTTCCCTTAAGCTGTACTGTAACAAAAAGTAATCATCATTATAATGAACAGTGTTATTATTGGACCACATTATGAACACCAGTGATTTCCTACCAAGCTTTTACTGTCAGGGGAATGGTTCATTAACCACAAAGAACACTTCACATTAGGGATTCAGTTTATCTGGCCAATTTAGACAATGTTTAAGTAATTTTTAATTAAAATTTGGATCCTGCATTTTGAAATGGTGTACTGGTTCAAAGGAATTGTAAGCACAATTACTACAATCAAGTTGTTAGTAAATTTTTTAATTCCAGATAAAAGTTGGCCACTGGTCAATTTGCTAAGCAGACATTCTAGCTTACCCTGAAGCTTCAGTACCAATTAGTGGGGTGGATAAGAAGAGGAAGTGTAAGGAAAACCTTTTCATAACATAAAAAGTTGTCTATTTGGCAAGGGGTAGATAAATGAAATTCCCTGGAAAATGTGTTGTAGACCGGGAAGGAAGAATTTTTCTTGTGACCTTAATATCAAAAACTAATTTCCTTTGATGAAGCCAGCTGTATGTCACATTATTTGTTGCAGTAAAAATCCTTTTGGGGCAAAATTGAAGCTGGGAAAAAAACTTTCACTTATATTGTTCACCGTATTCCATCTCATTACACAATAATATAAAATTAATGAAAATTGCCTTCAGACTGAGGAACAGCCCTGGCCTCCCAAGCATCAGGCAAGAAAGGTGCAAGTGCTTATCTTAAGGAGGATTCAGATTAAATGCCCATTCAGTGTAAATGTCACATAATTTCATGAACTTTGTTGTCTCAAGACCTGCTGAGGATCTGTTACAACTGAAGTGTGGAGTTCACACCATCTTGGGCCTCACTTAAAATGAGAAGTATGCATACTGGTTCGTGTAAATAAACCAAACTGTACACTAAGATCTGCCATCAGCAAGAAATACCAATTCAAGGTCATTAAGATCAGGCACCAGTGAGCTGTGAACTGCTGTGAGTGTTTTCACTGCTTTCACTCACCTGGCAGCCACACCGGGCTCAAAGTCCCAGCCCCGCGTTCAGGATGGATGCAGTCATGGAACTGAGCTGCAAATGATGTCTTGTGATGGCGGCCTTGGAAGGGTAAAGGCTGTGTCTGCATGAACTGCAGATTCTCCTGCAAGCAGTGCCAGCCAAATTATGTCCTTAGAAACTGCAGAAAGTCGGATTAAAAAACTTTAAAGAGGTATAAAGTACTTCAGACTTTTACAAACTGTATGTGGTTGGAGGGTAGAATGATGGCCACAATTATATTTAAAACTTAGATATCAGAAAGGCACTTCAATGTACCCAAATCTGTCATCTTTCTAAGCAGTGCCAAAGCTCATGCATAACTTAAAATTAAATATGTGTTTCAGTATAAAGTCCTGAAGAGGAATAGGGCTTTAAACACAGGTTTTAGAGAGGGGGATTTGTATTGTGTCAACTTGCCTTTGTAGTTAGCCAGACAAAACTGTTCAGTTCATCATCTACAAGGCTGATTTACACCAAAGGTATCTAATTTATTTTCTTCCTCTTGAGATTAATCGTGATAAATCTCTTCCAAATATACTAAATAATGAAATGAAATAAAATGAAATTAAACATATTCTTCATGCCTAAATGGATGGTTTCTCACATCCTAATGGAATAGTGTTGAAGAATTACAATAGACGAAAGTGGTTCAAATATATTTGTTAAGTAATAACAAACAAGTAAAGAAAGACCAGAGGGATTCCACTAGGCTGGTTTCTCTTTGATTTCCTCATTTTAATTCACTTCTTTTCTTCACATTATTCCCTTTCCTTTCTTCACTAAATAAGTAATTGAGATGTCTTTTGAAGATTCTAATGACTCTTGTAGTCATATTTTTTCCTAATATATTTAGTGTGTGTGTTGTTCCACAGGAAACAGCTGTGTTTTCTAAATGGAAGAGAAGACTTTTTAGAAATCTCTGATGGCAAAAGAAGGGCTAGGGATGGGGGCAGGTGTGTAGGGAACCTGTGAAGGACAAGAAATTCTTGTGGTTGTCCTATATTTAATGAATGTATTAAATATGTTATAATGAAAGTAATACAATGCCTTTCCTGGGAGGAAGGTGGGAGGGATAACCTGTGATGCTGTTCCCCTCAGCCTCACTACACTCGATGACTGGTGCCTTGATGATAGAACAGGGAAGTGCTCGTCCCACCCAAGCCATTGCCATCTCTAGTTTGGGTGTCACAGATACATTATACACACACAAACTTAAACAGATTCCCCTTTCTTGGATATGTTCAGTGCAGTAAATGTATCCAAATACGTCCTCTCTAAAATGTTCTGCAGAACTGGCCAGCTTGGCCATTTTCTCTGACATCAAAGTTTCTCCAGCCTATTTGTCTTCTTTGTCAGGGACTCTAAAGTTACTTTTAGTGGTAGGACTTCAAACAACACATCTCTTGGCTCCTAGTTGTATAAGCACTTCTACAATTTCTCGCCTACCAGTAGTTTTCTCTGAGTTTTTCTGGATTGACCTGTTCTTCTTGACGTCTCCTACCCAGTCTCCATCAAGTGTTCATTATTTGCAGTATTCTGTTAGTGGCCTTTGAGGCTAGACTCAGGTCTCCTCTTGTGTCTGTGCATGCCTTTCATTCCCACTTTGCATAAAAGGCAGCAGATTTGTCTCTGCTATCAAAGAGAAGTCTTCTGTTGTAAAAACATATGGAAAGCTCCCAAACCTGGGAGATAAAAATTTCCACCTGAAAATAAGAAATCCATGTTTAACAGCAGGGGTAACAAGAGAATAAGTTACACAACAAAGTAGTAAACACTTAAAGATGGAGACTGATAGAACCAAAACAAACCAGAAATTTAAAAATCATAATTGGGAGCCCAGAACAGAAGAAGCTGTAACAGGAGATGGTGAAAGACAATCCAGAAGTCAAGAGGACAAAGTCTTTGATTGGAACAGGAGGAAAATTATGTAAGAAAAGAAACAAAGGTGTCAAAAAACAATCAGATGTGCTGATTTCTTCAGCAAATTTTCAAACCAGTATGGTGAATGTCAATCAGATGTGGGCACCTAATTCAATTTATCTTCCTTGAAAGGTCATCAAATGCAAATGTATTCAAGTTAAGAGCCAGAAAAAGAGGTGGTGGGGGCTGGAAGAAGAAACACAAAGGCTTAAAAAGATTGATATTTCTTTTCACTCTTCTGTGTGATGAATTGAATTTCTGTTAGTAACTAGCACTTTTGCAGATGCTTATTTAATGTCATGCAGGGGAGAGGCAGTAGGTGTGAGCAAGGGAGGTGAGTCATGCCTTGCTTAGAGGGAACCTGCTGTGGTGTACATAATGTACTGAATCAGGTTCAGAAATATGAAAGTTGCTTTTCCTCTTCTCCTTACACCTTTTGTTTTCTCGTGTCTGACAGACATACAAATTCATGACAGCTTCTTAATTGTCATTTGTACAATTGATAATTAGACCTGAATACAAATCTAATCCTGAAAGGTGATGAATTGTTCCTCATTTCTACATAAATACAGTGAAAAATTATTGTCTTATGTATAATTGCCTGGTGCAAGAACTCTTTGCAGAGAACTGGGAACTTGGCCACCTCTCCCAGCAGCAGTCCAAGCTGGCTGTGGCATATGTTGTTATAGTCTACAGATTTAAAGGTGTGAGGCAGTCGTCTGGCTGTTTCTCTACTGGAACATCCTTTTCTGATGATCTGAATAAAACCCAGACTGTTTGGGATTTAAATCAGGGGTGCATGTAACACCACAATTCTCTGTCATTATAAGGCTGAGAGTTGTCTGAAGATATTGCCATCTGGTATATAGAAAATAGGAGGTTTTGATGGTTGAGGAAAAAAAGCTGTGGCAGACTTTTGGAAGAGGTGTGATTTGTTTCCCTTGCTTCGTTACACTAATTTGTAAGATTCAAATGCTGTTTTTAAGGTTCAAATTGAAGTTGTTTAAGCCAGGGGGCAGAGAGGATTGGTGACAGGGTTGAAAGACCTCTCTTTTGAGACCCTACTTGGACACCCTTGTAGATGGAAGGTATCATTCAAATTAAAAATAATAGCTTCAGTCTGGAATGTGTTATGGGGGCACCACCAGGCCTTAAGTTTCACATTCTCCCTTATTTATTTTATTTCTCTGTGAGCCAGTTGTCCATGCAAAACATGACAGTTAATTACACCTCTCTGTTTCCCTCTGATAAATAAAGTGCAAGTAATGCCAGCAAGGATTAAACTGTTTGCTTTTGGTTTACAAGGAATTAAAGCAGTGTGCAGTAAATTTTCCTGTAAAGGTCTTTCCTAAAGCTGTAGACTAGGGAAATAATATTAGCAGCTAATGTTGTGGATGCACAGCTCAGTTCAGCAACCTTTAAATAAACATCCAATATGTTTTTCCCTCTCAATGAGCTTTACTTAAGGTGTGTCACTTGGGCTTCAGCAGATGTGAGTGTTCTACCTGTGCATCCTGACAACCAAACACATCCACATCCACATAGACATCCATACCCATATCCACATCAAAAAGAGGGATGAAAGAGTATTGGGAAAGTGGGGTATGTGGTGAGTTATCTAAATAACGTGCTTGACATGTAGATGGGGTAGTAGTGTCCAAACACATACACACCACCCCTGTAGGCTTAACCACATGGATGTAGCAGCATAGGGTAGGAGTGCAGATTTCCTGTGGAAAAATGAGAATCAGAGGCAAAAAATATTGCATGTATTTTATTGAAGAAAAATCCAGAAAGGATACACAAATACAGATCTAGCCCACTTATCCATAGGTATCTGGAAAATACATGAGGCAAAATACCACCGTATCCTTGCTCATTTCTAGCACAATAGCTGTGTAATTATGCATGCTTGAAAAATCCTTTCATGTCTAGTTTAAAAATAAATAGTAGTCTTAAGCCTTAGACTGCTGTCAATAACTGTTATTGAAACTTGAAACTGATAAGGAAGAAAAAAGAGAAAAAGAAATTCTGGAGCACTTTTAAGGTGCAGGGAGACTGAAAGACCTAGCAACAGATTGAAAGAAAAAGGAACTGCAGGTGTAATATTTAATGGAGTGTTAATTGTGCAGTGGCTAAAAATAAATAGGCAGCACAGAGTTTGTTTTTGGGTGAGTGGTTGATTGCAAGTGCTAAGCTCTACAATTAAAATTATAAATGATGAGCTCAGTTTTCTGTCCCATGGCTTGTTTTAAGAGTTTGATGGACTTCCCTGTGCAAAGTCTAATCAAACACATACTGAAAAACATAAAAAAGCACAGGTTGTGGAGTTTGGTAGTTTACCTAATATTTATTCTAACGTTTAAGAATATGAACCACCCCTGAGTCTCTAAACTTCATATCTTTTATTCAATGTGCATTTAACTTCCAAAACTGGATTATTCCAAGTAGAGGGTAAAAGCACTTTAATTAATTAATTAATTGATTGATTAATTTAGTAGCTCTTTAATTGTTAACATTGCTCCCTCTTCTAATGACAATCAATAGACAGGAAATTTTTTTTAGTGTTACAGAAGAGCTTGCAGAGAATCACAGAATCACAGAATGGTTGGGATTGGAAGAGACCTCTGGGGATCAGTTCCATACTAGCATGCAAACTATGAAACTCTCATCTGAGGATCACCACATGGTATATTTTATCTCAACTTGTGATTCGGGTTTAGAGCTGAGTAAACTACACCAAATTAAGCCCTTAATTAATATTTTTTATTAAGGGGGTGATCACTGAGAAAAACCCCAGTAATTTTTGAAGTTAGTCCATTAAATGAGTAAAGTCACTCTTTGGTTAAAGTAAAGGACTCTAAGTACTAGGCCTTAAAATTGTGTTGTTTGCTATTTATGTTGTTGCTCTTGCTATTTAAAGGCACTAAAGTAAAATATAACCACTGGTTATATTTATATGAGAAGATATTTGGATATATTTGTGTTTTCATCTAGGAAGAAGTGCAGGATCTGTCTCAGCTTCATAACAGATCTGTGGTAGGAATGTGCTGCATCCTGTTGTTGCTGTGGGAATACATTTCTGCTAGTATGATCTTCCATTTTCTCATCTGCTAAAGCATCAGGATGTTGATGCTGTATGTCACTCATGAAATACCATCCTGTAAGCACAAAGGAGTAATTACTTTCTACTGTTTGCACTTGAACATGACTGTCCCTTCCCCACAAATTAAGTGAAGCTGATAAAATAGAGTAGAATGGCATTCTATTGGAAACACAGCCCACTGAAAAAGATCAGAAAGTTAAAAGCAGATTTCTATAATTCACAGGAGACACAAGACATTAAAAGTTACTGTCTCATTCATGTAACAAAGATTGTGTCAAGGAAATAAAATAGTACAATATTTATCTATTCTCATAAAAGCATTCATCAAAAGATGGGGAAACAGCTATAAAGATCATTCATCAAAAGCTACGAAGAGTTTTTAGCTGTACAATTCACCACAGAAGTAACAAGTTGCTTCATTTTTGAAAGCAGAGTAACAACACACATCCAAACTTTGAAGTATTTAAAAGAACACAGCATTTCTTTCTCAGCTGTCACAGACCTCTAGGGTCCTGCTGTGTAAAGCGTTGGAGAAACCAGAATCTGCAAATCATTCCTTTTTTGAGGGGTGTGTCCCAGGCTTGGCTGTGGCCCAGCAGGTAAGAAGTGGTGTGTCCTTTGAAGCCAGGTATCTGGCAAGTATGACTTGCCCCCTGAAGGTGCCCAGCTCGGCCACACTGGGAGCACAGTGGGGTCCACCCAATGGCAGCCCCCACAGCTCTTGGTTTGCTCTGCAAGGACGCCAAGTGACGGAGCAGGCTGGGAATGGCACAACTGTCCTTGTCTGGATGACCAGACTGGCCACCACTCCCTCTGAGTCCTGCCACGAAATGGTGGCATTGATGGGCACCATCATTGATGGGCATTGTTTTAACCTCTGACCGAGGTAACAAGGCCTCTTACTGAAGGGGCAGTTTGGCAAGGCAAGGTAACAGCTTCCTGGGGATAACTACACCAACTCAGAAAGGAAAAAGTCTTCTTGCCTTTGAATTCACTGGCATGTAATAATTAACATTTGCCGTGTGAGTCCCTTCCCAGAGGCTATGTGCTGCTGCTGCTTACTCTGACCCTTAGAGCGTTTTTCAGGTACTTTGCATCAAACAAATTAAAAATCTCTCTGAAGAGATGACTGGGCATTTCTTCAGGTTCAGAGCCCAAAACCTGTTCTGCTTGCCTGCCTGTGGGAGCACACTGCTCATGCTCTAGCAGTGCAACACTTCTAGCAGTCTGTGGGTGACTCTCACTACCTGTGCACGACTTTAGGAATAAAAACAACTCTCTTGAAAGAAATCTGACCAGTGTTTTCAGTACTTCAGGAACTGTGTAACTAACTAATGTCCCATTACCCATACACCAGTCCTACAGAACAGCGACTGTTACACTCTTGAGCAAATTCTAGGGTATAGAAAAGCAAACATAGCTTATTTGCTTAAATATTTCTTTTAATTTCAACTTTTAGAGCTTCCACAGCACGTCAGAGTTTTATGAGCCTTATTCTGACTTCCTTTTACACGAAAGAAATTGCCTATGACTCTCCCAGGCAGGCCTGAACTTGATGTGAGGTGGCCAAGGGTTGCTTAGAACTGAGAGAGTGGTTTGATCCCTTCAGCAATGCCCTTCACTGCATTCTTCAGGATATACAAAGAGGATCTGGAAACTTCACAGCTTCAAAGTCAATATTTTTTTTAAGCATCCTTCCAGTTTGTTTATTGACATAATTCTAATGTCAGTAAGGTTCATATAATCAAATTAGACTTATTAACCCTTCCTTACAGAATCCTCTGTATGTTTTAAAATGCATTCAGACAGATTTGTATTGTCAATTTTGTTATTTCATTTGCTTTTTTTCTAATATATGTGAGTTTATATAAATTTTTCCCAATGTACAATAACTTTTTTAATTGCTAAAGCATAGTGCATAAAGCAAAAGTGGTTTCATTTATGAAAAAGGCAATCTATCATGGCTTTTTAAATTGCTTTTGTTATTTATATCTTGAAATATAATCCATTAATCATTTATGAGCTATTCATGCCACATTTGTATCCATTAAAACACTGGGTTGCAAAACCAAGTAGACAACATTTGAAAAAAATGCTTATTTTGTTGAATGAGATCCAAAAATAAGGCAATAATACTGTGTCTACGTAAAAAATTGGTATTCTTATGACCAATTCATGTCTATAAATGTATAGATAGTAACATATGCTATATACAAATTAAGGTATAATTTAAACTAATTTATACAGAATCAGATAAAGTATTCATACAGAAAATATAAATTGACTAAAATATTACTTTTATATTTATTTTTATATATCATATATGTTATATTGGTTTATATATATGAATTGGTCAAAAGAATGTCTATTCTCTCTTTTTAGCTTGTATATTTTGTATATAGATGTGTGAAAGCCATATATATATTCCTGATTTGCTAAGATTATTCAACATTCAGATGAAAATAAAGCAAAAAATATCTCGAAAAACTTGAATTGAAACATGTCTTTCAACAAAATATAATATAAAGAAACCTTGGCTATTTTGATTCTTTTCCAAAAAAAAACAAAGGTTGCCATTTTCATTTACAAGTTATTTTAACATTTCTGAGAGGGTTTTCATGTGTTTCAGAATGGACAATTTCTGATTTTTTATACTCTTCGTGGAAGGGGATTTTTTTTTTCCCAAACAGTTCCAATAGTGTGGAATAACTGATCTGAACAGTTCTTAGTTTAACTGTTTTGTCCAAAGGTTTTGTATTCCATTATTCCCACAGATCAGTAATCCACACACTACAATACACAGGGCTTCCCTTTAGGATTTTAAACCTGCCCACACCTCTTAATCATAAAGTTCTTCCCAGAGTAAGTATTTCTGTGCATCTGGCATGGCAGTCGATTGTGATGAGAAAGAAAGGTTCATGAAGAGGATAATGAAAGATTAATATTACAAGTGGGAGTCAGAATGGCAGAGGTAGAACTTGTTCTTTGGCAGTCTGTAAGAAAATTGTGTTTTCTTACTGATGGAAGCATCTAACTCATATCCAAAGTGTTGTCACCGATAATTTTCTTTTATCTTGATTTCACTATCATCCGTCCATTGCATAAGAGCTTAACGTTCCACTTTTTAATCAACATTCTCAAGGGAAGGTAATCAGACAGAAAATACAAATTATTGGTGATCCATAAGATACTGCAGGATTGCCCCAATAATGGCTGAATATCTAAGACCCAAAACATTTGTGTGTCTCCATATGCATAAATAAGGAAACAAAGAAGGTGGGATTAAATTAAAAAGTTAGTGGTAGTGGCGGCCTAAGGTGGACTCTCAGGTTGATTTTGCTCCCCTTGTATTTTCTTTTGCTAAGATTGGAAGATTCTTTCATTAAAAAAAAAAAATCCCCTGATCTAAATGATAACAAATGACAAAAACAAGATGACAGATACAAAGATTTCAGCCATGTACACATTTCAAAGACTCCCTTTCAAAAATGTATAAAAAGACATCAAACAAAAGCTGCACAGATAATTCAGAAAGCCTGAAACCTAACATCATTTGAAATTTCATGCTGCAAGGCCATTTTGATCTATGACTGAACCTTACACTGCTGAAATCAGAGCAAGCCTTGTCCTCCAATTAAAGGATGGCATGCCCTATATTAAGTAAATTTTACAATATAGCCTGAATTACAGCTTGCTTGTATTTATCATAGTATAACTAATATGTTTTTCTTAGTCTAAGAACTAAAAATAGTTATGCTGTATTACATGAATGAGACAATAAATTTTTAGCTATAGCAATTAATACCTGTTACTAAACTTTTCATCCTTAAAGTTAGTAATTAATCCTTATAAGCAAAGCTAGTTGAAGGATCTGTCTTAAATAATTTATCTGAAAGTGCATTATCATCTTGTTTTTCAAGAATTTCTTGCTGTGATTTCTTAAAGAAGTGAAAGGGAATGTGATTCACATGCATAGTTCAAATTGCCTTCATTCTTAATGAGATCTTACTCTTTTCATGGGATTATTTTTATTTTCAGATGACCATTAGGAATATCCACTGACTTAGGTGATCTTTGGAAAGCATCTTTAATTGTTGATTTCGTCTCCAAGTGTATGAACAGAAATTAGTATTTAGGCAGTGCAGTCACATTTGAAAGCTGTTGTTTACACTCAAAAGCTGAGACATAAAGGCTGAAAGTATTGACAGCTTGCCCAGATATTCAGAGGAATGTTGTCTTTGGTCCTGCATCTCTGACTGGCATGATTGTCAGCTTAAGTCATTATAAAATAAATTTGTTTTACCATATTGATGCTTCTTACTATGGTGTTCCTTTCTCTCTGAAATTGTGAGTTTTGTTAAATTAGGAATCGTCTGGCCCTGAACCTTCAGAGTGTAAATCTGTTGCCTAATTGATCATGACTACATTACATCTTTTCCAATATGATTTGCTTTGTCTACATGAGGCTATAACAGCTGCTTAAAGGATATTAATGTGTTAGCAAACTTGATTTAAATGCTTTTTGTTCCTGAAGTCTGGAGAAGAAGAACAGTAGGATCAATAAAGACAGTTGTTTTTTTTAGCATTACCACTTAGCCCTTATAGTTTGGTAATGATTCATTCATCAGATTTTGTACCAGGAACTAAGGATGCATAAATATCATCAGGTAAAATATTTCCAATTTACTGTTTATTCATCCAAAAGAGAGCTTCAATGAAGAATGCTTGGGGGAAGATGAAAAAAGCTTAGAAGAAAATGCTTACCTAGTTCATTCTTGAAATGTATTTTGAAAGTAAGTCTTTAGCCCTTGTGCTTCCATACTGTAGATGTGATGGGGAAGAGATATCCTCAGCTCTGCCCCATCCCTACCTTCACTCTTAGAGATGGCAAGTGAGCAGAGAGCAGCTGCTGTCCCCAAGCAAGGGTTGGAGGAGCTTGTGCCCACGTTTAGGAAAGTAATGGGCTGCTGCAAGTACAGAGCTGAGGTGTGTTCAGGGTCCCTGTCTTCTCTGCAGGTTGTTGTTTTGCCAAGAAGAGAGATTATGATAAAAAATAATTGTTGGCTGCAGACTGGAGACAACTCTGTCATATATATTCTCTCTTCTAGGCAGTTTGTACTTTTGTTTCATGTAAGTAGCTCCTTCCTTTACTTTGATATCTCATTATCCCTGGGCTTCCCAAACTAGCTATACAACAGCAGCAAGGCTAAAAAAGACTGTTTAGCTGTCAGTCTTTAAAACTGCAGAGAATAAGGAGGATGGGAGCCCTCTCTGCAGGTATTGTTTTGTTGCATTTTATTAAATCTGTTTCTTGAAGGAAAAGCCAGATTAAAAAAGCAGAGAATGGATTTTTGCCCTCCACCATAATAATGTTCCCAGTACAAAAGGTCAGTTGTGGACGGGTTTCTACTATTTATATATATATATATGTATGTATCCAGAAACAGCTAGGCTTGAATTTAGCTTCCCAGGAAACAAATAACTTGTACAAAATGTGCTTCTGACCCAGCAAACTGCAAGCATGGCCAGAGGCACATGGAGCTGGATGTATCTATACTGCAAAGAGAGGATGGTTCTCTCTTTCAAGAACTTAATTCACAGTCGAGCAAAAAAAGAGGAGGGATAAGAGAGCTGCTCCAGCATAGCTTGGTGGTTTCATATTTAAAAGCAAAAGGAAAATAAAGAAATGCCTGCCTCATAACAAATATGTACTGACACCTAATTTAGGGCCAAACCTTTCTTGCCTCGCCTTTCCCCAAGTTTCTCTCTCTCTGAACCCATGGACCCAAGGCTAGGCATGAGTTCCATGTGGTGGGAGGAGGGATGGTTCAGTTGCAGTTCATGCCTGTTGCAGGCTGTGAGAAGTGGCTGCTCTTCTGCCCGTGTTTGTGAGGGTTGCTGGGCTCATGGGTGCCCCTGCAGCACCACGGGGAGGAGGGAAGGATTTGGGGATGTGTCTTAGTTGCCAGATACCTTGTCATTTCTGATGTCACTGTCACTTCCTTTCTGATGAGGACTCTAGGGGAAATGACAACTTCCCAACCTTCCAGAAAAGGCTTAATTAAATGGTGGATACTGATTTCTACTGGTTGATGATAAAACTATACAAAGTCCTGCTCTTTAGAGCAGAGCAAAGGTTGGTCATGGCAAACATTTCCATGTCAAAATGAGATGTTACTATAAAAAAAAAAAAAGAAAAAAATGTTGAAAAAACCTGACAAACATTTTCATAATTAAAAGAAAAATCAGCCCAGAGATATTTTTTAAATGTTCAGAAAACCTTTTACCTGAGTGTGGTCTCTGCTGGCCAGCTGCATGGTAGCATCTGCTCACAAACCAGCCTCTGACCACTCATTCAACCAAGACCCAAAACCTATACTGTCACCATGTCCCTGCCCTCTGAATAAGGCAACGAGAGCAAACTGAGTGTCCTCTCCCCTTTGAGAGGCTTAGATTGCCACTGGATCCTGGTAGATAAGTTTTCCATTATAGTTTGAAAATAACCTGCAAGACAAGCAGGCTTTCTGAAGAAAAAGTCATAGATATGTAATTATTATGCAAGTTAATCCAGTCCTTATCATACAAAATAAAGTGCTTTTGTGAAAGACTGTATCCATGTTCTGAAGACTATTGCGTTTAGTAGATGAAAAAACAAATCTCCTGGGGAAGAAGCCGTATCTTTGACTTAAGATACATAATCAATAACCTTGCAAGCCATTCAGGCTACATATTCACTAAGGAGCTGCTTTAATCAAATACATCCATGTCTCTCTTAGGATAAATCCCTGTTGTCAGCTACACTAAAACAGTATTTTCAGCTCTTGTTTTCATAATGTTAGTCTTACATGACAGTTCTGTGTCATCTGACAACCCTAATCCATCTCAAGGTTAGAATCTATTTTGTATTTCAAATCTCCCAAATCTCTGACCACTTAGTTTAAGTAGGATTAACATAAGCACCAGAAACCACAGAGAAGCAACGAAAGCCAAGATTATGCTTTGATCTGCTCAAGCAGACATTTGCTGAACTCCAGCAATACAATGAGCAGCAGGGCAGAGAACAGGAAAGCACAGCCTCAGAGCAAAGCTTTGTGATGGATGTGCACTGGTAGGAAATTGCCAGCTACATTGTGTGCTTCATTAAAATGTTTTACAGAGAAAGTTACGAGAAAAATACCAAAACTGTTCTTATCAATGAAGCAGAAGCAGGTTTTGTTTTAACACAATTTTTAGTCCACCCAACAGACTAAAATCACTCAGGAAAGTGTTCCTTATGGTACTGGAATTTAAATAAAGGTCCTATAAATGCACTAACAGGCATCTGAATAAGAAGTATTTGTCTGCCTGTAAGTGCAGAGATTACCTGTAGCAATTGCTACCAGCTCAGTTGACAGGGTTGAGTGAGCTCTGTCTGTACCAAGCCCTGATCCTGCATCTCTGATGCAGGTTTGATTTAAGTTTAATTGATGAAATGATCTAATGGAATTGCTGTTTCATTTTCTGTTTGCTAGACTTAGAATTTATTTTATAGCACAGCTTTTTGTGGTTCTGTGCTCATGTGGGTACAGTGCAAACGGAGTTTTGTTTGCTGATAGCCCAAGGAATTAGATTAATTGTCTCCTCATGATTTTTTCCTGAGAGAAATGTAAAAAGAAAGTAATAACTTAAATACTAAAATAAGTTTTTAAATAATTTGAATTATAATTATATTTTTCCTATTCAGCTGTCAACTTGTATAACCAGTCACGTTAGTAATCACTTTAGCAATCATTTACCATTTGCATTTTTTCTTTAACGGTATGATTTTCAAATGGGAGCCTTCCACATAAGAAGGATGCTGATATTAATCTCATATTTAAAGCTATAGTGTGAATGTTGCACATATTCTGAATATGAGCTTTTGCAAAGCATTTTACTGAACAGTGTCTCATTGCCTAGAACAGAGAGCATATTTTAGTTCTGAAAAACTGGGGGTTTGCATTCATTATTCTTTTGTATGTTTTTTTACACCTTCAGAGTAATGGTGTCATATTTCCTATTCCCTGAACTAACTAATATTCTTCCCATTTTTATTTTGTTTAGGGTTTGATTGGGTATTTGGGGCTTTGTTGTTGTTGATGTTGCTGCTGCTGCTGCTGCTGTATTAATGTGCAGTGTGCTAGCTTCTGAGTTTCAAGTAACAATAATGAGAGAAAATACAATTTTTTTGCATGCAGATATATAAAAAATGGAGGAAAACTCCCTCTCCTCTCCTCTCCTCTCCTCTCCTCCCCCCCACCTTCCCTTCCCCCCGCCTC
>WAAE01019249.1:0-10632 GCA_013400495.1 Nicator chloris
AAATAAATAAATAAATTCTGCTTAATATAAAGCCAAAAACCTGTTGCCATTGCTTCAAGGTTTATGCAGTCTATAGACCTAAACCTTCCTAGAGATGCTTGAGTCACCTGCAGTTGTGGCACTGAGTGTTTACAAGAAACACAGCTTTAGACTTCAACACTGTCTATTTAATAAATGCTACACATTTTCCACCAAAGATTGCTCAAGTGGGCCTCTAAGCTGAGGTCCTTCTAGAACAAATGGAGAGGAGGAAGCCACTTCTACAGCACAATCCACCTCACCCCATGGTATATATGCAAAATAAGTCAGAGGAGTAGCACTTTGGTGCTGTTTCTCTCCACTTGCTCTAAAAGAGTGCAGACACTCAGATTTGTATTTCTGCATTGCAAGCATGTAGAGTTATGTAAGGGGAGCTTCTGCCATTTTCCCAATTAAGATGATGTAACAAACCTCTAACCAGTACATTTCTTAGTTTTTGTGACAATTTCTGTTTAGTTTCTTAGGCAGCAGCCATAACCAAACAATTGCAAACATCTGTGATATCTTTGAATCCAACTGGCAAGAGCACGAACGCTAAAATACATACAGCCACTTGCCCACTGCTGACAGAAGCACTTTTTTTCCAAAGATTAGAGATCATCCTAAACACACAGTCTGTTTCTAAATCCTGGCGTTCTTGTAAGGTTGGCAAACAGGGATTCATGTTAAGCCACATACAAGCATACTGTTTTATATTTTTATCTATGTATTTTCTTACACTGTACATGTTGAGCTTTCGTATGAAAGCTTACAAGATAAGGTAGAATTCTCACACTTACATGACTTTTTAAACCTGTTGCATCTCCAAATACAGCAATGTCACTCTGAATGACCTTTTAAACTGTGCAGCAATCTTTGCTCACAAGTAAAAACTCATTTTCACTGTACTGGAGCACTAAATTAGTTAGCAGCATATGTTTATTCCATCAATTACAGACGAAGAATAAACAAAAAGCTGACCCTGGCTAAAGAAAAAGATGCCAGGCCCTATAAGAAAGAAAGGAAGTCCTGGAATGCAAGAAAAAATTGTTTCTTATAAAATTAATTACATTGTTTAAAAGGGAACTAATCCTTCGTGGCTCACAGACTTTTGGAAAATCAGATTCTTGTGATGTATTTTAAATACTTCAAAACACCTTGTTCCACAATCTGGGTTATAAGGAAAATTATCTATGCCAGGTAAAGCAGAATGGAAAATGGAGGGGAAAAAACCCAAACAAAAGAATCCAACACAAAAGCCTTCATTTACTGAAGGTTTCGAGCTCTCTGCAAAAGCCTCTACCAAGACACCTGCCAGCCTCAGCTCCACAGATTGTGGTGTCCTCACAGCAATGCTTTCCCTAAGCAAAAAGAAAAATATCACCTTGGATAAATGTATCTTAAACAGCTTGGCTGTTTACCTATTCATTCAAAAAGAAAACTCAAAAATATTTGTCTATAGTCTATTCATTGCAGTCTAAACTACTTTTCTTCTTCATCCCTTTTCATTTTCTAGTGATCTAGAAGCCATTCATCAGACAGCCTCCTCCTTTGTTCCCTCAATTTCTTTTCATATATCAGGAAGTCCATTCTGGTGCATTTCATTAAATTTTCAACACTGTAAATGAATGTGTATTTTTAAAATGCCAAGATAATTTTCAACTATTGTAGCAAAGAAAAAGAATCTTAATTATATTGTACTATGGAAATAATTAGTAGAAACAAGAGAACTGGATAATTTTGTTTCTCTTCCACTCCAGATGTAGAGTCTGTGTGCATGTATATATAAAATGATGTATGGTAATAAATAATTCATATATTTGAATAGATACACACATATGCACATATCATACTAGTAGTATATCTTAATATATCTAGATACTTAATATAGAGAATACAGAACTGGCAAAGACCAGGGGAGTTAATTTAAATATTGTATCTCAATATTCCCTTGAAATATCGAGAAAAGTGTTGAAGTTTTAACAAGCTTTAATAGTCTCACCTGTGCCATTAACCATATCACAGTGACCTTTCCAGTATGAAAGAGTCCTGTAAGATAAAATAAAAGTCATGCTGCATGTAGTAAATTCTATCGTGTAAGCACTTTAATTACCTGTATTACCAAATATAACTGTTCCAGGATAAGCCTGACCCATTAGCAAAGGCAAAGGATAGAGATGTTCGTTTATTCAGATAAATTATAGGATCCATTAGAAGAGGATAAGAGTAATCTATCTACTTAAGAATGCAAAACAGAAGTAAATATTTGCAGCAAAGGATCAATAAGTGTCTTAAGTCCAAGCTCCTAACAGAACTATTTTAGCTGAAATGAAGTGATGATTTTGTTAAGCCCAGGACTTGATCCTGTTTCCTTTGAATCATTGAAGTTTCTTCCACTTCTCTATAGCTCCTAGTGAATCAAGTTTTAAAAGCCATACCTTGAAAATATATATCTTTTTTTTTTTTACTCTGTATACTGTTACGATACCTTTTATTTTTATAGGTTTCAATTATTGCTGTTTTTGTAATATCTTCTGTCCCAGTATACACACTGTAAGGTCCATCCCTTGTCCCATTATACTGTAACAGATGCAACAAGAAGGAATAACAGTTAGAAATATTGAACAGATTTATAGCATTTTCTTCCTCAGAGCAGCTTTTTTAAGTTTTATTGACAGAATGATAACTGGAGGCATTGCCTCCTCATTGGTTTCACTTACCGGGTAGAAGACTCCCACAACTGACTTCAGACCAGGGAAGGGGACACTGTCTAAGAAGGGATCTGTGTATCCCCACAGTATTTCTTTGACTGTTCTGTTCTGCAGCATGCCTGACCTGGAAGATCTAATCCAAGTGTTTATTACTGATTGCATCCAACTGCTTGGGTACACGGAAGGTACAGCCTACAACAGCAATAAAATCAATGTTTAGTATAAAATTCTGCATGAGCTTTGAATTAAAAACTCAGAGACTGACTCCAAGAAATTTCTGCCAAAGCCAGTTCCCAGATTTGCAACTCCCTTGAAAAAATTGACACTTCCTAACAAAACAATTACTGGACATAAGTTACACAAAAGCAGACAATTTTTCTTGACTGATTACATGCGTTTATTATAACAACCCTAATCATGGAATGGCAGAACAGCTGAATTTCTCAGGAACCCCTGGAGACCGTCTGGTCCAACCTCTGCTCAAGAAGGACCATTGAGAGCCAGTTGCCCAGGATCATGGCCAGATGGGCTTCTGAAAAGCTACAGGCAACAATTTCACAAAAGCTTGCAGCAGATGATCTGAACTGCCTTCCAGCATGGGCTCTCCTGTGATTTTGTGACTGCTGGTAGGGTTCTCTTGTGTATTTGCACCAACCATCTTCACACTCTGCCCCTTTCAGGACCTTCTCACAGCCATCCTGAGCACTCATGCAGACACCAGGAAGTTGGTGCAGCACAACTAGAGTTGAATTTAAGTATGAAAACTGTAAATATTAGTCAAAGGCAAACATTATCAGCCTGTGATAAGACAAAAACCCCTAAAGGCCTTAACACTACTCTAGGTGAAGATCCCTGTGCTCTCCTTTGCATAATTAATGCTCAGTAGGACAGGAGAGCTCCAGGACTGCACCATGGGGCCCAGGCTCTGTGGTGGTGAGGCCATGCAGGTGTGGGAATCAATGCAGCCTCCCCTGCCAAGCAGACCTGAGAGTATTATGGCAAATCCACCCTGTACTGTTAATGCTGTACCTCACACACAAAGGGAACCTACCCACAAACTCTTGACTTATTCCCATGCTAAAATTGACTAGAAGGATGTTTCTTGAGCTTTGAACACACTGTAGTGAAAGGTGTCCCTGCCCACAACAGGAGGGCTGGAACCAGGTGATCTTTAAGGTCCCTTCCAACCCAAACCATTCTATGATTCTATGAGCTTTGCCCCTATTTCCTCCTGTAGCTCAACATTTGTGTCTGGACACTATGGCTTTGTTTCTTTACTTACTACAACAGCGAGGTTGAGGATGGTCATGGTGTCATTTTCTGTCCCAATAGACATATCAGGCTCAAAATCAGCAATATTAGGCAACATGTAGGATATTGTGCCGTTCTCACCTTCCGTGACATTTTCTTTGGGTAAGTATCGCACCCTGGAAATGCAAAACACAAACAGAGAATATTTTTAAACTTTGACTTTTGAGAAAACACATAACCACCCAAACATATGCCTCACTCAAAGGTTTTTGAAACGTTGATGAACATTTTAGTAAAATGAATGTGGAACATTTTATAACCACTAAAAGGTTTATAAACTTTCCACGTGATTACATGTAAAAATTCAATTTTCTGAAAATAGTGTTATTTTGGAAATATTTCCTTATTGACAAATGGAATAGACTTTCTTGATACTAAAATGAAAGCAAGTATTTCTTTTTTATTTTTACATCATGGACCTTATATATTTTTATATATTTTTAAAATGCATTATGATTTGTCACATTTCATAAGCTATCTCAGAGTTGCATGTAATTAGAAGGATAGATGTGTGTTGCAAGAGAACAGGTTAAACCCATAATGTTACTTTGATAACATTCAATATGCATGTAGAGATTTATAAGCAATCTTTCAGCCCCACTGAGGTTCTGCCAGTCATGGCCTGTCAGCAGATCTCTACAGTACAAATTTCTTCTGCAGTTCTAGCTTTAGCTCCACTCTTCCAGCCCCACCCTCTTGCTGACCCCTCTTTGGGGACAGCAGCCAGCAGGGATCAAATGACATTCTATGCTGTAGGCCCAGAAAGCATAGATGGATCACAGCTCCATCCCAGAAGGGATTTCCAGGATACTTCAGGATCAGACCTTCCCACATGAGTGTAGGGGGTACAGTAGGTACAGAGAACATTTTCCCATGGTACAGATGTAGCCAGTGCAGGTGGGTCTTATCTGAAGAGCAGCTGCATCTTGGCTTCTCAGAACTGGTTGGTGTACATGTAATTTCAATTATTAGCCTAATGTGTAGAGCACCGACCTGAGAGCTGGGAATTTTTTCTTTCTAATTAATGTGTTTTCTAGTTGTTCTACACTATAATAAATTATTAAATATTTAAAGGGAGATTGAGAGAGACTCAGTGTCTCAGTTATTTAGGTAAATCAAATATCCCAGGAAGGCATGAGTGCAGCAGTGAGAGGAACCTTCATTTCATAAACATCTTTCTTACTTAGTCTTATTTAGGCTTCTGGCTGAGATTTGTCCCGGAGAAAAAAAGGCATCATCCTCAGCACTAGAGTAAAATGTTTCTGTTTGGTGGGAATTCACCTTCTGCAGTATTTAAATCTGTCTTTTCCCTGATTTCTATGTAACCCTTTCCTCTGTCTCCCCAGGTACTCTGTGAAACAAAAGTTCTCTCTTTCCATTGAGAAATAAATAAGCTTTTTAGGCATCAAGGCACTTTGGCTGAAGATGCTAAAATGGAAAACTATCTTGTGAATAAAACATACATCCCTAAAGTTGTCAAGAAAGAAATATCCTATCATCATAGGAAAGCAATTAACAAGGGTGCCAGTGGTAGCAAATATGGGGCTTAATTATGTCCTATGTCAACATCACATTTAACATTAAATAAATAGTAAAACTTCCCTTGAATGTGGGAGGACTGTTCCAACTATATCCTAGCTAGTACGCTCGGAAAAAGGAATGCTTTTCCAAGCAAACTTTGAAAAAAGAAAAGCTATTGATTAAAAATGTAATAAAGGAGAAAAACCAAAACCAAACCACATTATAAAAATAAGTATTAGTGGCGCATGGATGATAAGATAATCTCTTGGTTTTAGGGCATCTGGCACATTTTCTCCTGTTATAAAGCTGGTGAAAACAGAACAGGAAGGAACACAACTGGCTCTGTGATTTTGTGGCTAATGAATTATTGCTTTTTGCAAGTACAAGCAGCTTCACATCCAATCACCTATTTTTGTTTGTATTTCTGTTTGTGTTTTCCTTATGTTAGACACAACCCAGAAAATGATTGGGATTGCTGTGTGTAGCTGAAATTAAGGCATTTTTGTCAGATCTAACTAAAGTATAATGCTGAAATTTCAAAAATAAATTTTATCTCAGCAGACATGATGTCACATATTAAAGAGTGTTTTCTTACCTGTATGTGTAAGGTCCTCTTTGTTCAAGTTTTGGTTGACCCCCCTTCGTGACCTCTGAAGGATTTAACACATGGAAAATCCAAAATTCCCTGTAAACTGAACTTCCTGGCACAAGCCAATTTTGATAAGCAGCGCTACCATTGACAATGACAGCTTCCTGAGAATGCAAAAAATCAAAGTTAAAATCATCCACAAAAGAAACAAGTGAGAAGTTGCATTTACTTTTTAGATGATTGTTGAAGATTTGAAAACAAACAGAAAAAAACCACCATTTTAGCACCAGTATGTGATATACAACCCAGTTGCCAACATCTGGAGGCAGCTTGATATTCCTGCTCAGCGAGAGTAAAAGTGGGTCCCCCTGAAACAAATGACCACAAAGCTGATACAATTGCTGATGTAGCTGGTAGCAAAGCTTTCCTATTGCTGTGGTGGGGCATTCCCTTAGTTCTCAAACACCTACCAATACCACTGATTATTTATAAAGGGAAAATCTTTGATGACTGAATGATACCCAGCAGGTTGCAGAATCCATAAACTACTTTTCATAAATTGCAAATAGCCCAAGGGAGGAAATGAGAGTTATGCCTGAGCATTTTTCAGGCTCTAGATAATTTTGCACCCAGAGAAATCACATAGTACTCTTGAAGGATTGTTTCTTTGAAAGAAAAAATTTGTCACCAAAACTGAGACTTTCTAAGAAATCTCTCTAATTCTTATAACATAATATTAGGAAATTTTCCCAGATCTAAAGAAGAAGGGACAAAATAGTACATCAGGAAACCCTCTAGAGGAATCAACAGCTTTAAGTCTGTACCACTCAGCCATATGGCAAATGGCAATTCAGGCCTGTACAGTGAGAAGGAGAGTTTTAAAGTGTGTTACTTATATAGTCAGGGGAATGACTGCTTTGCCTGGTCTGTATCAGGCCTCTTCTATAGGGCTTTTCCAAGCCTTGGGATAATGTAATTTTTCCCTTTGGGGTAAAAAGTCATAAAAGTGCTTTCCAATAAGAAGAAAAATCTGGGCTGCATGTCTCCAAAGTAAAAGACGCTTGTCTTTATCAGAGTGATTGAAGATGAATTAGCTAATTTGCACAATAAGGTACAGAAATGAAAAGGCTCTAATTTCTCTAGAGAGCAAGGAAAGACATTTAAAATCAAAAGCTGCTAGATTTTTTTTTTCTAGTTTAAGTTTGTGCCTCTAAATTTCACTTAGTAATCACCAGGTAAACAAAATAGATACTGCCAGTTATCAGCTCCTGCAGTTAGAAACAAATATCTCATCTTGAAGAACTTGTAACACAGTCAGGGTTCTGCCTGTGAAAAGCCGTTGTATGGTGGAGTTGCAAAGAGCTTGCTGGTGATGTAAAGCTCTGGGCTTGCTGCCTGAATGTCTGCTATGATTTATGTGCATTCGTGTGAGAGGGGAAGGAAACCCTGCTGCAGCAAGTGTGTTATCACCTTTAGGCCTTGCACTCAAACCTCACAAGGTCAAAGACTACCCCAGCTGTGGCCCAGCACGGGGCAGCCCACCTCCTGCATGAAGAGGGAAAAGCTTACATGGATCAGACATCGCCTTCCCAGTTTTCACACAGAATTGCTCCAAGAATCTGGGAGAAACAGGATGGTATAAAGAGTGCAACTCAGTCTGCCCAGAGTCTGTCTGTGATCTGTACTCAGCAGGGTCCTGAGATGGGGACAGAGGCCAGGATTTGACCTCCCACTGTGTAACTGGAGTGGGAATATGGTTAAATTTCTAGCAGATATATGGTCGAGAAGATAAACTAATCTCTCTAGAAGACAATACTCAGGAACAGAGATGAGAAAAGTTTCCACCTTGTGACAATAGATCTATTTAACAGATCTTAAAGTCGTGTTACATATTAAAGTTCTTCCCCTCCACCCATTCCCATTGCCCTTCCCCTTATAGCCCCTTGCCAGGGGTTGGATGATGATATGCCAACTCAGCCACCACTGCACTCTGCCCAGTCACAAAGCGTGGGTTTGCTGCCCACCATTCACTGTGAGCTAATGTCACTGTGGACACTCTTGGGGAATGCTTCAAGGGTACAACTGACCTAACCTGGCAGTGCTACAGCCAAAGGGGCAACTGGCTCCCACAGTCCACAGTCCCTGGTCTGTGTGACACCCTCTTCCTTTGCACCGGTTCCTATGCCTCAGGGAGCTGTTTCTGCCTGCCAGACAGGAGGAATAATTCCCTTATTTTTTTGCTTTCTGTGTTACCTTTCTACCAGTTAGCCACTTGGCTAAGGGGGCTGTGTGGAGGGAATCAGCATTAGAACAAGGGAAGCAGCAGGACAAAGAAGGAGGGGGAAGGAAGATAACAAGACCATTATTTTTGGTGGCATTTAGCCATTATTGTTAATAATATTTCTCTCACAAAAGAGGTGTGTATTATTCTCTGTCACATACTTTGAGAGTGCAGATGGTAGGTTAAAGTGGAATAAAACCAAGAGCTCTTTCTCATGTCTTCATTTCATAAACGAATACCCTCACAGCAGCAAGCCCTTTGTTTTTGCTATTTGCTCACGGGTGATCCATCCCTAAATATTACCCCTCTCTCTTAGCAGGCAGTTCCATATTTCCCTGTTAACACTGCTGTGTTTGGGATGTTATGAGAGGAGGAGTAATTTTGGAAACTAACACGCAACTGATAGTACAAAACACTTCTCAACTCTCTAGTCCATCTGCAACAGCTCTGATATCTCAGGCAAGAGTTAACTACTGTCAGCAAAAGCAGATACACAAATGTGATTGCTACACAACCAAGTTCATGCCATGACCCAACTGCGCAAGATCCAGTGAAACCAGTGGGAACTTTGACCCTTTTGTTCCTGACAATTTTCCCCCCACTAGAGGTGGGTCAACTAGCAATACATAAATTCAAGAAATTCTGAGCAGTCAGCAATAGAAGCTTGCTGTACTTCGTTGATTCAAAGCAAATTAAGCCATCGTGGTTTCTGATGAAGAAACACAAAATTTAAGACAAAGTTTCTGTCTTGACAAAGGATCTGGCCAGATGGACAAAAGATTCCATTTTCAGGGAAGTGAGAAGTGACAGGAATACTTTGGACAGCAAAAAAATTGTGTATGTTGGGCTGCCTACATAAACTGGAGGAAATAAACAATACAAATCTGTAAAACAAAACGTAAATCTCAAGAAAAGCAAATAATCTCCCATTTTGCAGCTGGAAGAATGACTCATTACTTCTTAAATGATGATTATTAGCTTATTATTAGCCTTTCTACTCAGGCTTTGTTGGATCATAACTTTTATTCCTTTTCAGTCCTTGATAATAAAGAATTCTGGGACTCAATAAAGCTTAAAATTGACAATGTGGGAATATGTGTGGTTAGATCCTTTGTGTTCTGCTGAGACCCAGCAGTTGCTTTAGCTTCCTTAATTTGTATAAAGAAGTGGCATATGAATGGTCCAAACACAATTTTAAATTAGAGGTGTTTCCAATGCCTCCAGTAGCTGAGGAGATATAATCTGGCCAATCACAGATCACAGATATGTAGAGACAAATGAATAAACATAATAATAGCTACAATTGAAAGTCTTATTTCTAAAAATAACTGAAAGTAACCCAGTACAGCACTGAGGCATTGTGGCAAATCATTCACCATTCTGTATTATCAATTGATCAATATATTCAATATATTAAGTATTATTATGTGGGTTCTCTTCAACTCCTAAGCATATGCTCTCAGGTAGAAAGCAGAAGAACGTAGAGAAGTGGTGATAAAGATTTTTCTAGCAAATGAATCCACTACCAATAGCTTTGAGTGGTTAAACTTAGCTGGGAAAAAATACCCCATAACTGAAGGGATGGGACTTTTGCCTAAAAAGATAATATTGTTTTAAGGAGGGAAAGGCAAATAGTAGAAATTGAGCCGTGTCAAAATATCTTTTTCCAACAATATCAGATAAAATCTTTCTGATGTGTGGTTTTGAATGCTCTTTTCCTTGTACCTTTTTTTTTTAATTTTAGACATTAGATTATATCTAGTATTAATGACAACAGACATGATAATGTCCAACTGAAATGTGTAGAGTCAGTAAAAAAGGTATATTTTTATAAACCCAAGCAAAATATTTCTTTGTAGAGAACTCTGAAACTTCCATGTTTCACTCATAGCTCTATTAGGTCAATTTTCTAAACCCTTAAGACCTTCATTGAAAATTCTCTCCCCTCTGGACAGATTCAATGTTTGTAGAAATTAGGACAGGACTTTTGCCCTTTGGTCCTGAAATCAAAGGCACCTTTCCATGAATAGTATCAGAGCTGAAACAGTTTAGCACTAATCTCCTTCTGTGGATCGTGGATCCCTGCCAAGGTGCTGCTGCTGCTGGTGTCATTTTGAGTGTGCTCTTCAAGTGACAGTTTCTTTAAAGAGCCTTGAAAACAATTCAGGACATACATCCATATATATATATATATACATCCA
>WAAE01019258.1:0-126603 GCA_013400495.1 Nicator chloris
GTTCTTTATTAAGCACAAGGATTTGAAGAGTAGTTGGACCAAATATGTAAATATTGGCCAGAAGTATTTTTAAAAGTTGTTTCAATAAAAACAGAAATACAACTTGATAACTGAATTTTTTTTAAGGTATGCATAACTTCCTCAGTGAAGTATCAATTCTTGGAGTGAAAGCATTTTCATAATTGGTCGTTTTCTGAATTCCATTATTGCTGAATGTTGGTGTCATGCCAGCAGTAGCTGTATTTGAGCCCAGGCTGAACAGTTTGGGGTTTTTTCAGTGAAAATGTGGCTAGGTGACATGCAGCATGTTACCTTCACATGGAATGAAAAAATTATTCTAGATATAACAACTTTAGTTTCAAAAAGATACATTTGAAAATCTTGATTTACAGACACCAAGAACACAGACCTGCCAGGTCCAAATCAGCTTCTTAATATATATATTTTTTTTTTTTTTTTTTTAATTCAGCAATTAAGCAGTTGTCCTCCACTGATGTTGTATAATTTACTTTGTCAACAGTACAGGGAGAGTACTGGCAGGTTGGACAGGGATTAGAGATGGACAACAAGAGCTGGGAAGCATAAAGGTGCTGCTGAAGTTCAAGAAATGTAGACTGCTGAGAGGTGAGGTGGGCTGCAGACTAAGACAAATCTGTGCAGGAAAAATGGGATTAACAGGAGTTTTTGAATATAGACAAAGATAACGAGCAGTTAGTGGTGGAAAACAGAGGTACTTGAACATTGGGAAGGGTTTATGTTTGACATGGGAAGGTAATTAACACTGAAACTACATAAAATTCTCCACTGACGAGTCGTTAGATCAAGTTTAGATACTTTAAAAGAGAACTGAGTTTAAAACATAATCACATTTAACTGTCATGTGGCCTGTGGTATACAAAAGGTCAAAACAGATTGAAGGAGTCTTGTAGTGCGGGAGGAAAACTCCTAAGCTGAGGTTCAGAACCAAGCTGCTCTTTTGGAAACACTCCATCTGATCTTGCTGCCTGGGTAATCTTGCTTTTCCATCAGTGGGACTGTGATTTCTCCAGGGCTGTGCTCGTTCCAACTATTTACATTTGTTCAGCAGCTTCACAGTGGAGACCTTTGAGGCTCTGGAAGTGCTCACAGGAGAGTTTGCCATGGAAGAAAAAGCATTTCCATGCTGCCTCTTCCACTGCTTTGAAGTAACACACGAGGCATCTCTGCTTTTAATTTTGAGAGTATTTTCAGTGAAGGAAGCCTGACGGAATTAATTAGGGAAGACAAGTGCGGCGTGCTTCCCTTTCCACAGATTTCTATTGAAGTATATTCTGAAGTTGTTCAACTGGCATCGCATTCCAACACAATTTATTCACTTTGCTCACCTGAGCATCTGCCTTTTGTGCAGCCCTGTTCGTCCTGGAATTCCGACCCTTCCCAGGCCCGTGGTTTTTGTGTCTCTGGCTTGACCCCGTGCAGCCCCAGCTCAGAACAGTGGAGGTGTTGATGGGTACGTTTCAAGCAGGAAAACAAATAATGGATCATTCATCTTCCATCTATGGGATCAAAATTAACCCCAGGGGACACAGAGATCCTTAACCTCTTAAAACTCTCCAGAGCACCTGGGCAGTTTGGCTGCTGCCACTGTTCCCACGGGTGAGTTTTATGGAGTAGCCTCAGGAGTCAGCAGCCCTCAAGTCCTCCTGCAAATAAACTGGATTGGGGGTCCTTTTGGTGTAAGAGGGTGTCAGCCTCCCTGCTGCCATGAAAGATCACCTCCCTGCAGGGCACCTGCCCCCCTGACCCTCCTTTCCAAGGCTGCAGCACGGGAATGAGAACCTCCAGGCACGTGGTACTTGCTGTGGTGGAAAAGCATTTTTAAGGAATGTTCACACAACTGCTGCTGCAGCTGCTTCTCTCACTCTCTCAGATGAGAAACTGGCTTTTGTTTTCCATAGCAGGGGGACTCAGAGCATCACCTCAGGATCTCCTGGAACGCTGCAGAGGCTGCAGCAGCTGCCCTCTCTGTGGCCATTTGTGTCTTTGGACTGGAACACAAGAGCATCTGTTCTGGCAGATCTGAGGTGGAAATGTCTTTATTCCCCTAGGAAAATTCCTTGCCAGGGAGGGATGTGAGGTCCCTGGGAACTGTCTGGGCTATGTGAGCATGCTGGGGGAATTATGGGGGCTGTCAGGGATGTGAGGCTTTTGTGGGGTGTGGGAGCTGCGAGGGCATTGACAGGCAGGACTAAGTGACTGGCAGGTGGGATCAGCCTATCATAATGATTGACAAGGGAGACTAAGAGTGATTGACAGGCTGGATCAGCCCCCCCCCCCCCCCCGGGGCATTGACAGGTGCAGTAGTTTGGGGTTTGTCACACAACAGGTTTGACAGGAGTGGTGATGAGGGGTGGGACAGCCCCAGGTGTGGCCAGTGATGGTGACCAGGGGCGAGCCCTCTTCAGGGCTGAATTAAGGCTACCTGGGCACACTCATTGCAGGTGATGGCAGGGCTCTCTCCTGGCACAACGGTGAGAGTGATGCCTTAGGATTTTAGCTTTTATATTTTTCAATATATTTGTAATCCTGCAAGTCTTTAGTGTATAACTCTAAACTCCATATACAGTGTTAGCTGCTGCTTTCCCAGCTTAATCAGACAAAACAGTTTCTGGAGAAATGTAAACAGAAGTGAGTTGGGGGGGAGCAAACTTGGGGTAAATGACTTCATTACTTGAAGCTGTAATTGAGAGATTAACCCCCCAATATGCAAATGGACCAAACTTATAAGTGTGAAAAACCATCCATTTTTTCACCTCAGAAAGGCAAACCTTTTCCTTGAAGGAGAAAGGCTTTTAAATGGAGAGAAACCCCTCCTTTTCCCTCATTGTCTGTGCTTAAACTGGGGGAATCCCCATTCACCTACAATATTCAGGGTATCAATTGAAAGAAACCCCGCCTTTTCCATTATTTCAGGGATATCAATTGATGGGGGATCTCCATTTTCTTGCTTAAATAGAACAGGGAACACCCTTTATGATGCAATTTTATCAGTTTGAAATGAGAGCAAACCCTCCATTTTCATCATCTTGAAGTTTAAATTGACAGGGAATCTCTGTTGTGCCTTATTTTTTAGGGTTTAAATTGGTAGAAACCCCTACTGGTTCCATCATTTGAGGGATTTATATTGAGGGGGGGAAAGGGCTGGGGAAAAATAAGGCAGGAAACGAAAAAGGTGTCAAAAAGGGCGGGGAAAAAAGTGGGGGTGGAAAAAGGAAGCAGAAAAAGGCGTTGAAGAGTGAAAAAAATGGAGATGGCATAATGGTGAAAAGGTGGTGTTTAAGGAGCAGGAAAGCTCTGGAAAGGCGAGGAGAAAAGGGTGCAAAACATGAGCGGAAAAAGGATAGGAAATATGAGGGGAAAAGAATGGGAAACCCAGAGACACCCCCACCCAAATCCCACAGATCACCCCCACATACTGCCCAAGAGAGCCCCTCCAAACCCCACAGAGCCCTTGGTTTGGGTTCTGATAGTAGGTAGGACACAGAAAATGAGAGACTGCCAGTAAAGTCTTTGTAGTTTGGTGGGGAAAAGGAGTAATGATACCCAATGGCTGCAGGGATGGTGACCTAAATTAGTTCAGACCAGATTTCCTTTTTTTAATTGGTGAGGGTTATTAACCCTACCTGCAGTTATAAGGACAAATAGTTACAGTTTTGGAATATATTCTAGTTTAATCTAGCTGTCCTCCATGCTGCATACTCACAGCAGCCATATTTAACTGTCTTATGATGTGTGAATTTACTTCTGTCCCTATCCCAAACCTCATCCTTCCTGGTTTTTCTGCTTCTTTTAATATGCTAGTAGAACTTCTCTTTGTTCTACTTCTCTTTGTAGAACAAGTCCCTTTGCAGTATTTCCATGGATGGAAACAGTGGAACTCTGCATAAAGGACGCTACCTGCTGAGCACCAGGACCAGTGGATGTTATATCAGCTTTCCATCTGTTGCTGGCTTGAAAGGTGAGCAAGATTTAGGTGGCAGCTGAAGGCTGGGGCAGCTCAGTCTGTTCAAGCAGTACCTCAGACTGAACACAGGAATTGTACCTGTGTCATTACAGGCTGCTCTGACAACGTGTCTGCTGCAGCTGCCAGAGGTGAGCTGCTCGTGGTTCCTTCCAAAAGGTCTGCTGACAAATGACTTTTACAAGGTCAGGTTGTCAGGGCTTTCCACTGAGCACTTATGTCCTCTCAGGCCAAACATCAGGCTCAGGGTGTGCCCACAGTGTCTCGGAGCTTGTTTGCAGGTGAGACAATTTCTTCACCTAACAGCTGTAATACTGAAGTCAGACTTTCTGCCATCCACAATGAACACCTTTCAGGATGGGAAAGTGTGGCCTTTCCACACAGCAGCAGAGCAGCCCAGCTGATGGGAGAGCATGTGGTGAGTGAATTTTCTACCCACACTGTTTCCAGGGAAGCAGTCAGAGATCAAACAAGGTGTGTCATGGGGTTTGGTTACTTCAGTCCTCTGCTGGCACCTGTTGGAGATCAACATGAGTCTCATGGCCTGCTGCTTTTGGGAGGTAGGTGGAATGCTGCTCTCAACCTGCTCACCAAAAAGTTACATCTGATTGATCAGGTGAATGCTTCCATTCTATATCCTGCTGACTGGGAATGCCTGTGAGCAACTGGGCTGTAATGCCCCAGCTGGCACCTTTTCAGTGCTGGGTCCTGCTGTAAATCCCTAAATGCAGAGGGGTCTCAGTGATTTATACAAGTCAAGTGTTCCCAAAGAGGATTCAGTTAAGGGAGGCATTCTTGAGAGGAATATGTTGCTCTGTCCCCTTTAGCCTGCCTGTGGTACCTTTTCCATGGGAAAGCCCTGCTGTGTTTTGGTGAGGAAGCCTCTGTCAGGAATTGCCTGTTCCTTTTTCTGGGTCACTTGCCTTTATGGAGCATGTCCTGTCTTGACTGCAGTGAGTGTTCTTAAGGCTTCCGACAGATTTCTGAGGCAAATGCAAGTGAAGACAATGTCCCTCACCTTGTTTTCCTGCCCTGCTCACAGCTGGGTACTGCCTATCATCACTCCTGCTTGTTTAACATCAGGAATGGAGGCCACCAATGTTGTTTCATAACTAAGTCAAAAGGGTCTGGATTAAGGATTTTTATAAAACAGTTTAAAATGTAATGCTTTTCCAAAGATATGATGTGATTATTATCTTGTAGTTGTTCTAGCTCTACCAAAAAAACCCTATTTGAGTAAATTGAAAAGACTTTCTCTTATTGGTAACTAAAACACCGGGAAGGGTGTTCCTACGTGCCACCACGGCCTGAAAGGATCCCCTCCCAACTTCCTGGAGTAAAAGTAACCTGAGCAAACACAGTGTGTCTCAGTGGTGTGAAAGGCTTTTCTTACTTGCTGCTCAGGTGTTGGGACTCCAGGTTTTTATCACTGCTCCCCTGCAGTGGTGGCAGTCAGGGACACATCCCTGCTCCCCCTTCAAGCACCTGGCTTTGCAGTCTTGGCAGCTGAACTCTGACCAAGCAGGCAGAAAGGTCTGTCAGCCCGAATCAGCAGCAGATCAAACATCCTTTCATCTGTCTCTTTCACTAAGTTTTCCTTGCCCAGACGGTCTCCTTGTTGTGCTTCCTCCAGAGAGGTGGTGCCATTTCATCAGTAAAATCAGAGCAGCTCTGCAGGCAAGGCACAGACTCCAGCCTCAGGGTAAGAGGTACTGATCCTTTCAAGATTTTTCTCTGTTCTAAGTGCAGTTGTTGTTGTAGAAGTTCCTGTCACCTCTGCATTATCTGTGGTCTTCTAAAATGATTATGTGTAGCTCTTGCTCTTCCCCTCTCTAACCACCAGATAGCTCTGTTCTCTCTTCCTTGGGACAAAAGTAACTGACGTGCCAGTGGGGAAAATGTAGAAGCCCATTTACATTTACAAAAAAAAAAAAAAAAAAAAATTGGACATTTTATATGAAAAGGGATGATTGAATGGGAACAGACAGAAAAGGAGAGCAAACAAGCAGTGGCTTTTCTTCTGGCTTTTGATAGCTCTCCCAGATCCATATAAACACAGGCTCTGGAAAGTGCCACTGTCCCTTCATTTTTGTTCTGGGAAAAAGGGTGCACTCAATGTCCTTCCAGGATGGAAGAAAAGGAGGAAAATGGGACACTGGTGCCATGGGGTCAGTGGCAGCTGGTCACAATAAGTCTGATGCTTTGGAGCGAAGGATTTTATTGTACATTTACTTCAAACCATGGGATCTCAGGTGATCCACATGGGACTGTCAGATCAGTTTAGAGCCCTTTGTAGGTCAGCGTGTCTGAGTGCCATCAGCACCATCAGTGTGGTGCTGTCCTCACTGCAACACAGCCCTTGCCTCCAGGGACTTTGGAAGCTTTTCTGTTGAGCTTCCACAGTTCTGGTGGAACCACAGAGTCGATGAAGCCCTGCCTAAGCTGTCTGGGCAGTCTGCTGCTGAAGCCACTCACGGATCAGCTGGTGGGCAATGGCCTGTTTGGGAGGGAACCAGGGTAAAAAACGACCGTCGTCTTGCTTTGAAGAGCTGGGCTCCCTCTTGAGACCCTCCACAATTTCCTCCAGGCCAAACCAACAGGCTTCCTCCAGTTCCAGGGTGTCCATACTGATCTGGAAAGAATTCAGAGGACACTAGTTCCTTAAATCAGCTTGGAATGTGGGCAGTGGTACCTTGCCCATTCTTGCTTCCACAGACATCCTCTGCTGGAATGCCCAGAGTGCTACAGCCATGCCTGAATCAGACACTGATGCCAGTCCAGGCAAGGATATCACTATCCACCAGTACTTTGTCGTGCTGGCTTCCTTAGGGAAGCCACCAACCAACCCTGCTCCATCGTGGCAAAGCTAAGCGGCTAAGCACAGGAATTAATGTGGCAGAATCTGAGTGTTCTATGGCAAACGTGTGAGGGAACCTCCTCTGCAAAGTTCAGAGGGGAAAAAACCAGTGGTGTTGGGCTCTGGGCTTGTATATACAGTGACCTAAGTGAAATCTGGCACCTCGCAACAGAAGATGATGGGATTGTTTCGAAGTTTGTTCTGCACTTGCAGAAAAAGCCAATGGAAAATCGCATTTACTGAGGGTTTGATGCTCTCCTGACTAAATTCTGCGGACTGAACGAGATGTTGCCACCTGAGGCAGGCAGTGGAACAGCTCCGGGCAGCCCGAGCAGCTCACCTCAGCCCGCTGGGCTCCCACCAGGGCGTGGCAGGCGATCATTAAGCAGCTGCTGGGGAAGGGCCAGTGCTGGGAAGCCGAGTAGCGGAGCGACTCCACCTCCAGCCCCACCTCTTCGGCCACTTCTCGCCGCACTGCCTCCTCTATGGTTTCACCTGGAAGCAACCAGAGTTAGGCAGGGCCTGGCCGCAGGGCAGCGAACCGTGGCGAGCAGGGCACAGGCAGCGCTCATCCCCCCACGCAGCCGTTCCAGCTGTGCTGAGCTGGAAACACTTGCTGGCGGGATGCTCCATTAAATCCATCAACCTCTGATAAACACAGGCTCCAGAGACATTTTTGGCCCTATCTACACACAGATGGTGGAAAATTCGATTTTAAGCCGTTTTCCCTCCTGTAGCAAGAGGTCTGACTGCATGAGCCACAGAACGGATTTTAAAAGGATTAGGGGTTATAACCCAGCAAGTTTAAAGCTTGTTTACTGTCAGGGACTAGAACAACAGCTAGACACCTATAATTCCCATTCCCTTCAGGTACATAACAGCTGTTTTGAATTCTGCCTGCATGCAAACACTGATCTATTTAGATCTATTGTTTTTTTTCCCAGGTATCACAGAATCACAGACTGGTTTGGTCCAAAAGGGACTTTAGGATCATTTAGTTCCAACCCCCTGCCATCAGCATGGACACCTTCTGCTAGACCAGCTTGCTCAAAGGCTTACCCAGCTTGGCCCTGAACACCTCTGGGGAGGGGGACACAGCTCACCTGCGTGTCCCTCCTCCTCTGTGCACGGGGATCTGGCTGATGTCCCCACACCCTGCGTGCCCAGGGCCGCTGTGCTGGATCAGAAGCCACTCACCCAGGTCGCAGAAGCCTGAGAGAGCCGTGAACATCCCCGGGGGGAAGGAGGGCTGTCGGGCCAGGAGGCACCGGCTCCCGCTGGACACCAGGGTGATGACCACTGGAGACACCTGCCACGTGCACCGCCAAAGCAAAAGAAGAAGTTCAGACAAAACAAGTGCAAATTTTTGCCTTTCCTGGCTGGTTGAGGGTCACTGGCTGACCACTAAAGACAAAGCACCCAGCCAGACACAAACCCCTTTTCCTGCTTCCCCCGGGGTGACCCAGCAGCACTGCCAGAGCCCCGTGTCCCTCCCCTTTGCTGCCAGGGGCTCACCTGTGGGTAGTAGGTGACTCCACTGGCGTGGCACACACGTTTGCTGCCAGCTGGGTTCTTCTGAGTGGGCTGCCCGGTTTTGCTGCAGTACTGGTGGGAATCATGCCACCGCAGAAGGGCCTGGGCCTGCCAACACAGAGGCACACAAACCTCATTGATACCCAGGGGGAAGGAACGATTCAGAGCAGCCTCCCTGAATAATGCTCTGCGTGCAGTCATGGGGATAAACTCTGATTATCTGTGGAAGCCTCCGAAAGGTAAATGAGGTCTGGGCAGCGCTTTGAAAAGTGGCAGATTCTGCAATCCATGTTTCCTGCTTCTAAATCTAAGTATGTTGGGGGGAGGTGGGCAAGAGATGTTGTTTATTGGGATGTAATGGGAGTTGTATTGGGAACTGGACTATTCTAAAGAGTCTCCAGCCCTGAATATCTTCTTGAAAAATAGCTCAGGCATCACAAACATAGAGTAGGAAAGGAAACACGAGCTATTTCTCCTTATGGGTCAGGACAGCTGATTTTCACACACAGGCCTTTTCTTAGGCCTTCCAAACACAGGGCATCTGCAGAGCACCAGCTTTTAAGGAAGAGGTTTTAAAATAGCAGCTGTGAGAGAAGATGTGTAAGTTTGTTTGTGATACCCAGTTTGCCTGATAGTTGTTGAGCTGAGGACAAACAGGGATTGCTGTGATTTAGCACATTTCAGCTAAATGGCATAAATTACTGCAGTCATTTTTAAGTCACTTGTCTGTTTCTCTTTCCCTCGCATCTTCCTTTCGGGACCATAAATTTGGGAAAACTGGTGTAATTTATAGTGCGTCCGTATCTAGGTTCCTGAAAGTGTACAGTAGGTACTTCTACAATATTAGATCATAAAACAATACGGGAGATGGGGAGAAGGGTTGATGTTAGAGATCACAGCCCCCTAAAGTAAAAAGCCCTGTCCAATACCGAAGCCAGCAAAGGAGAATCCTTCCCATCCACTACAAAGAGAGCCTTTCGTAGGTCAGTAAATGATCCCTGCAATTCTGACTCAATGACTGATTTATCCAAGGCTCCTGTTAAAGCGAAAAAAAAAAAAGGAAAAAAAAGGAAATTTGATCTCATAAATTTCAGCTGTTATTGCTATTATTCCAATTTTATGGCCTTTGCTGTTCCAATATACAATTTCTGGGAGTTCCCATGGAAGTGAACCACACCAGGGGCAGCATTCCCAAATGTTAGTGGCCTCCCCCAGCCCACCTTCCCTGACACACGCACAGGCACAGGAGCAGCAGTGCAGTCTGCTCATAACAGCTCCTACAGAGACTAAACTCAGCCCTCCTTGGCAGGATGGGTTCTCCCAAGGACCGGGGATGCTGCCCTGGCAGCACCTCCATCCCAGTGCATCAAACCGGTGCTGGCACGGGTGGAAGAGGAGTCATCTCAACCTAAATCCAGCGCGAAGCGCGGTCTGTGCTCATCTGAACAACCGATCAGCACCGACTTCTCCATCCACTGCTCAGCCTCTTGGAACTTCTCCAGAATCCCTTTCATCTCTAAACAGCAGGGAAAGGGGAAGAGAAAGCTGTGATGAAAGCAAATCCATACAACCACGGTGCTCTCTGGATCTTCAAGGCACAGGCAAGCTTGGCTCAAGGCAGAATGCCCATGTGTGAAAGGGGACAAGTGATCCCACCCAGGTAGAAATCTAAAATCTGGCTCTCCTCCTAAGCTGTAGGAAGTTTAGACCATGTCAGGCTAAAGGTCCCAATGTCGTAATGCTTGGGGAGCAGCTGTCTGTTGGTTTTGTCCTGCACCAGCCAATACCTTTCCCTCAAAGAAAACTTTTCCTACATTACACCAAAAAGACGTTTGTCAGCAAGACCTTGTTTGTTTTCCTGCCAGCCCTCTCTCTTCAAAAGGCACAGTCCCAAATGTTTAAACCTGATCACCTCAGAACGGATCAGGTTGATACCATGTGTGTGTCTCTGTTTCATTTCAGCCATGTGATCCACCAGGTGCTTCTTCCTGGATGCACTGATTGCTTTCTTACCTGCTGCACTGAGCTGTGGTACCAAATATTTCTTCCCAACTTTCTGCAGGAAGGGGGAGAGATTGTGAAAGAGGTAGAAAGTTCCTGAAGTCTGAGCTTGTCTACAAAGGCTGTCATCTTCCTTTAACTGATTCAAGTATCTGCAGTGAGAAAAAGATTGGGAAGATGAATTGAAGATCATGTTGAGATTATTGCTTATTTGGAGGCACTTATTTTGCACAGAGCCAGGGGGCTGAATGGGCAGATCAGATTTAAGGTATTCCATGTGCTTGGAGAGTTTTGACAGCTGAGTGACTCCCTGGTGGGCTGCAGCCTCTAGTGAAGCTTGTGTGGCAGAAAATACTGCAGTTCTTACCTACCACACGAGTACCCTCAAGTTTGGAGATGCAAGATCAGTAACCCAGTCTCGCAATCCAAAAGGTCTGCTGTAAAGGCTGCAGGAAACCTCGATCTTTCCTTTAATCCCCCCAGCCCCTCCCAGCTCAGACTATTCCGTGAATTTGGATGGCTCCAAATGCTGTTTGGCCGTACTGCTGAGCACTTCTGATGTTGAATCTGGTTCCCATCAGGCTACATGCGCTATGTTGTACCTGTCACACTGATGTGAGGGTTAAAAACCAAGTCTTAGGGCACAGCTGGCCGGACCTGAGTTAGGAAAAAAAAAAATCCTTGGAAAAAGGGTGTCAGCATGTTCTCCCTTCAGGCTGTTTGAAGCAGTATTTAAAATGAGGTGAGCAGCACCACTTCAAGTCTGCCTGGTGTTGTAGGAGCCCTCTAGCCAGGACAGGCAATCATCGGCAGAGCTTCAGCCTGAGAGAACCAGTCCTTACCAGTGGTGAAGGGAGCAGAGAGGCCTCAGCTGTTACCATTTACAGAGCTCACAAAGCATTTCTGTGTGATGGCTAAACTGTGAAATTATTAACCCCTGGGTCAGGGTTAGGTAGGGCTGCTTGTGCCAAGCTCTGGCCTCACAGTACTCAGGAATCAGATGAGAACTTACCTCATTTTTCTCACATAGGTGGACTGTGCCCTGCAGACGAGGGAGGAAATTCTCCTGTGCAGTGCTTGACACATTGCAGCCATAACCAACACCTACAGCCGGTGTCTCTGCCTATAAAAAGAGGCATAAAATGTAATGCAGCAGCCCTGCAAGGTTAAGTTTGATTTAAAAGGTACAATAACCAGGTAAATCTGCCTCTCGCAGCATTTGCAGAATCTGCTTTCTAAAAGGATCGCTTCAGTCCCACTTCAAACTCCATTTCAGGCCAGTGTTAAGACTACTTAAAGATACCTCAGTTTGTTTCCATCTTTGAGTGTGCACGGGTCTTCTAGACTAGATTAGACCTTCCCGTCCCAAATCCCTGTGTCCCTGGAGAAAGGGGCAGAGAAGGTGGCTGCTCTTTTGCTGATTTCCTACACAGTTGTAATGGCCTCCATCCAACCACACATCCTATTGCAGCACACAGTGCATCCGTGGGAAAGGCACTGATGCCAGGAGAGAGTGAAAGACAAAATATCAGCTGTGGAAGAGAATTCCCTGAGTTAAGCAGGGGACAGCAGTTGCAGCTGAATGGGATCATCTCCAGCTACGAATGCTTTTTGTGCCAAAGAATCCCACCACGTTTTTAGCCCAGGCAGTCTCAGGCTGTCAGGAAATAGCCTGAGACAAGAGACAAAAATGAACTGTGGTGCATAATCCCTGACAATCACTGCGAACATTCCACTCTGCAGCCATAGAACACGAAGCCCTGTACGGAGGGAGTTACGCTTGCTTTGTTACAGACACACGGGCAGTGCCAGGAAGAGTCTCAGAATTCCTCCTTCAGCAAAGGTCGGTGATGGGAACCTGAGAGGTGCCTCCTGTTTGCACGTGGAGGCTTTGCCTTGTGGCTCTGGACATCTCTGCCCCAGATCCCCCTTTCCCACTGGGAAGATCCCTTGGGGAAGATACTGGGAGCAGCTGGTGCAGACACGTGTGAGCACAGCGACTGCCACACAGTGTCAGAGAGGGTTCTGTGGTGTGACGGTCGTGTATCTGTCACTGACTGCCACACAGAGCGTGTCAGAGAGGGTTCTGTGGTGTGACGGTCGTGTATCTGTCACTGACTGCCACACAGAGCGTGTCAGAGAGGGTTCTGTGGTGTGACGGTCGTGTATCTGTCACTGACTGCCACACAGAGCGTGTCAGAGAGGGTTCTGTGGTGTGACGGTCGTGTATCTGTCACTGACTGCCACACAGAGCGTGTCAGAGAGGGTTCTGTGGTGTGACGGTCGTGTATCTGTCACTGACTGCCACACAGAGCGTGTCAGAGAGGGTTCTGTGGTGTGACGGTCGTGTATCTGTCACTGACTGCCACACAGAGCGTGTCAGAGAGGGTTCTGTGGTGTGACGGTCGTGTATCTGTCACTGACTGCCACACAGAGCGTGTCAGAGAGGGTTCTGTGGTGTGACGGTCGTGTATCTGTCACTGACTGCCACACAGAGCGTGTCAGAGAGGGTTCTGTGGTGTGACGGTCGTGTATCTGTCACTGACTGCCACACAGAGCGTGTCAGAGAGGGTTCTGTGGTGTGACGGTCGTGTATCTGTCACTGACTGCCACACAGAGCGTGTCAGAGAGGGTTCTGTGGTGTGACGGTCGTGTATCTGTCACTGACTGCCACACAGAGCGTGTCAGAGAGGGTTCTGTGGTGTGACGGTCGTGTATCTGTCACTGACTGCCACACAGAGCGTGTCAGAGAGGGTTCTGTGGTGTGACGGTCGTGTATCTGTCACTGACTGCCACACAGAGCGTGTCAGAGAGGGTTCTGTGGTGTGACGGTCGTGTATCTGTCACTGACTGCCACACAGAGCGTGTCAGAGAGGGTTCTGTGGTGTGACGGTCGTGTATCTGTCACTGACTGCCACACAGAGCGTGTCAGAGAGGGTTCTGTGGTGTGACGGTCGTGTATCTGTCACTGACTGCCACACAGAGCGTGTCAGAGAGGGTTCTGTGGTGTGACGGTCGTGTATCTGTCACTGACTGCCACACAGAGCGTGTCAGAGAGGGTTCTGTGGTGTGACGGTCGTGTATCTGTCACTGACTGCCACACAGAGCGTGTCAGAGAGGGTTCTGTGGTGTGACAGTCGTGTGTCTGTCACTCCTCCACCCCCAGCCTGGCACAGCCTGGCGTGTGGAATTCCCTTTGCTCTGGAATGAGCAGCAGCAATGTCACCGGGCGGGGACAGAGGGAAGACTTGTGCCCAGACCCGTGACCTACCCGTTCCTCCCCAGGAAGCACCATGCCCGGCTGTGGCTGGGCTAGCCGAGAGCTGGGAGCTGGGGGCAGCAAGGCCTCCATGCCCCGGAGAGGCCGGCCCGCGCTGTGGGTGAGCGGGGCCCGCCGTGTGGCCCGCGGGAGCCGGGCCCGGGCTGCCGCTCCCCGGGGATTGTCCCCACTTACCGCGCACTGTAAGGAAGCGGAGCTGTCCCCAGGCGCCGCGACCAGCTGTGCATCCCGGGTGACCTCCGGCAGCCGTGACTCCGCCGGGTTTGAGCCGCCCTTCCCTCCCCGGGAGCGCTGGGAATTGTAGTTCTGCACCGGCTGCTCGCAAGCAGCTCCGCGTTTGCGTTCACTCCCGCAGTTTGTTCCTGCTCGTTACCTTGCCTCTTTCCGCCTTTTCCTTTTTTCTCCCCAGGCTTCTCCGGGTTTTGTATCCACAGCACAGGAGCTTTGTTTAAAGTAAAGGACCTTACGTCCTCGAAGAGGAGAAGATGCCAAAAGCTGGATCTATCCAAAGGCTGTGCTCCAGCACCCACATACCCACGGCTGGATTTGTCAGCGAACAGCTCTGATCAGAGAGCACCCTGTGCCAGGGCACGTCAGAATAACGACAAATTACTGTCGTTCCTTTGCAAGCGAACAGATTCGTCTCGAGTATTGAAAACATTATTCTGGGCTGGAGCCTACCTGGCTATATTTAGCACAAAGAGAATTCTATAAACACACAAAAAGTAAATGTTTTCAGGGCAGCCTGTTGCTTTTTGGTCATGAATTGAGCCGTTCTAATCGAGAATTCACGTCATGTAATTTGAGAGCATAGCTTGTAAAAATAATAAACAGAATATCCAGGGAAATAGTACTCTTGTTACCACAGTTACTTACAAGTCTAGGTTTAATTATGCTTAACTGCTATTTTTATGCTTCCTGAAACAGAACAAACCCAGTCTTATTAATCCTACCGGGCTAATTGGATTAATGGACAAAACACATCTTCCCTTAATAAGATAAAGGATTGAAATATAATCTCTAAGGGAAGTATCCACCCTGCTGTTAAAACTGACAGATTTATTGACCCTAACTGCCCCCAGATACAGATCTTGCAAGAAGAGCTGGCCTTAGAGGGAAGCAGCTGGAGGAGCTCCTTGGGACATCAGATCTTGGGACAGCCTCTCCAGCTCGTTCAGCCCAAAGCAGCCAGGTGTTTGGTAAGTGCACCCTGTCACAGGAAGGATTAAAAGCCTGAGCACCACACTGCAGTCTAGAGACTCCTCTGAAGGCAGGGCAGTGCTCTGGCCTCTCGTTGTTACGTGCAGCTGAAACCCCCACGGAGTGGATCAGCCCAGTCGTGTCCACCTGGCCCCTGTGCCACGGGAAGGTAGGCAGAGAAAATGAGATTAGAGTCTGCACTTCTGCTGCTGGTCTGAGCAGGGGGAAGCCAAGCAATCTGTGAGAGATTCCTTGTGCCTTCTCTCAGGGTTCACGTGTTAATTGCCCTGTTAGATATTTCTGCAGCATGTAGCAAGGGGTATGATTTTGAAACAGGGGCTTGCTTGTCACTAATTCACTTTATCATTTACTTCAAGGAGCACAAATACTAGCTGTTGGTTTGGCACTCGAGTTGTTTCTTTGTAAGTAGTTTTGGGGCTCCAAGTTGAGTGAGTTGCATCTGTAAACTGTTTATATCAGTCCCTTGCAGACATTGTACTCTGTGCTGGGAGAAATCCTGGGAGTGAAGTGAGGGCCTGGACACAAAAATGCATCTCTGGCAGCTTTCTGTAGCTTACCAACTTGAGCTTTGGCAGGGTCCCAGAGGAAGTGAATCTCAGAAACTCTCCTGATGCAGTGAGAGCAAACCAAAGGAGCAGGCAAAGAGGACAAAGGCAGTAGGAACATCATCTCTTAAGTGGACAAGATTAAGGTAAACCCTTGGTCCTGTGTTGTTAATTTTTTTTTAATCTGGGTTTGTAAAATACTCATATTGGGGTTAAGAGTTGGTAAAAGATTTTTCCAAGCCATAAAAGCAGCTGAAAAATGTAATTCCAGGCTAATAATGGTTATACTACTCATCTTGTTGTTTCTTTCTGTTTTGTGTCTCTCCAGTTTTCCCCAATAAGCAGAAATGAGCATTAGAATTGCTAACAGCTGGCCCTTATAAAACAACTGTTAATTGCCTTAAATACATGAAACCAGCAAATTCACATCGAAAACTTGTGGTCAAGCCAGAAGGAACTTCTTGGAAAGAGAAAAAAAGTCCTTTTTTTAGGATGAGCTTAGGGAAAGACAAACCACTTCTTTAAAGAGAAAGCTAACGAGTAGCCTTCGCTCCTGTCATTAAATTTTAGATGCAAACTACCCAAATCTGGCTTTTCTCTGAAGTTAGAATCGTGTCTGTTATGTGTATGATGGACACTTTAAACAGCTGGGCCTTTCCAGCTAACGTGGATTGATATAAATATGACTCACCTGTGCCTTAAAACACTGCACACAGGTCACTGCCTCCAGAAGGATGCTAAAGGTCTGGAAAAGGTTCCAAGGAGCAAGGACTCAGCCACAGGGTAGGCTCTGACATCAGCCTGTGTGAGGGATGGGTACGGGGTGTCTCATCCCATTCAGGAACCTCATTAATCAAATCTAAAGAGCTGGAGCCTTCAGCCCCATGCTGATTGACTTGTTGGTGTGCCCCGCTGCCCGCCTTACTTCCTAAAAATATCTGGAGAGTGCAAAAGAGGATGAGAAAGCAGAAGATCTTGCTTGAAAAAATCTGACCCTGCCTCTACGGCGTGTGAGGTTTTGCCAAATCTCTAGAAGCTGCTGTTAAATCTCTGGCTAGATGTTAGCGACTCTTTGGATAATGGGGCTTTAACTGGAGGCCTCAGCTAGAAGCTTGGATATCATTCCAGTGTTTCCTGCTAGTTGTAGGAGTTCTGTTTCTGTTGGAAGGTGACCAAAAAGAGAGGAAAGGAAGGCTTATTTTTTGATGGATGGTTCCACTAAAAACTGGCCTTCTTCCTGCGCTGGCGCAGCAGCACTCGCAGCGCTGGCGATGCCGTCAGCTGTGTGGACACATCTGTGTCCACAGCTGGACAAGAAAGGACTAAATTCACCTCACACCCTCATTTGTTTCTCCTGTGAGACACGCTGCATCTTAGCACACCCCCAAAATGGGACAAAACACCCGAGGTCTTGTCTTTTCAAGGGTGGGAGCTGAGGTGACAGGCTGGGTACCAGGAGAAATCTCGGTTGTGGATCACGCTGCAGCCCCCAGCTCCCTCTTCTCAACGAGGTGGTTTTAAGGCAGCTCAGTCACCCTGCTACAGAAAGTGTGTTTGGGGGAGGGGGTGGGTTTGGCCCCTCTTATGCCTTTGCCAGCTCTCAGTTGTTGTTGTGGAAGATTTCCAGCTGTTAGTGACCACAAGTGCCTGCCTTAGAGTCTATGCCAGTGAGGAGGTGATCCTTTACTTAAAACGCTCACCTAAAGAGAAAGGAAAAAAGGCTCAGGAATGTCCCTGATTCCAACTTAATCGCTGTAATGAACAAATAACCAGTTTATTTATGAAATCCTGCAAAGCAAAGAGCGGGCAGCATTGATCTCTCAGAGCAAGACTCACTCAAGAAGCTTTTTAATGTGGCTGAGAGCGGTGCAGCACGGGCCCTCCCAGGCTGGGCTCGATGATCTCGGAGGTCTTTTCCAGCTTAACTGATTCTGTGATGCTGAGCCCAGCTGGCCTGGCAGCCAGGCGCGGGACCGGGGAGGGCTAAAGCGCGGTGTCCTGGCGTTTTAGGCCTTTTCTGGCAACTTTTACCCCCAAAACACCGCTTTGGCTCGATGCTTCCCACAGTCCCTGTTGCCCCGGGGGCTGTCCCCAGCTCGCAGCGCAGTCCCCGGGCCGGTGTCGGTACCGGCGCGGTGTCCCCGGGCCGGTGTCGGTACCGGCGCGGTCCCACGTGCGCGGTGTCCCCGGGTCGGGGGGACCCCACGTGGAGGAGCGGCGGCGGCGCATGCGTGGTACGGCGGCCGTCGCTGTGACCGGCCTCACGTACCGCGCGGGCCGTGCCGCCCGGGAGGCGTGGCCTGAGGGGGGGGCGTGTTCCGGCCCGCCTATAAGAGGGGCGGCGGGGCCGGCCGCGCTCAGTCGGTGGAGCCCCCGAGTAGAGCGCGGGTCGCCAGTGCTGACCCTGCCCAGCCGCCCCCGTGCTGAGGTGAGGCCCGGCCGCCCCGTCCCGCCGGCTGTGGGAGTGGCTGGGCGGGTGGGTCGGGGTGAAGGGAGCCACGGGGCTGGGCGGCTGCTGCGGGCGCGGCGGTGGGTGGGGGCGATACGTGGCAGCGCTCCGCCGCCCCCCACCTTCCCCGCATCGAGGGACCGGTGTCTCGGCGCTCCCGGCCGGGGTTCCCGGCCCTTACGTAACGGGAGCTGGCAGCCTCCGGAGGGGGGCGGGAGGGCGCCGCCGCGCCGGCCTCCCCAGCGGCTGGCAGACTAAACACAGCCGCCGCCTCCCCCTCCTCCTCTGCCTCTTCCCGTTCCCCGCAGCTGGGAGTTGTCCCCCGGCCGGGCTCGGGTCCCCTGCCCTCCGCTGGCGCAGGTGGGCTCCCGCCCGGTCCCGCCGGAGCGCCTTGCCTGTGCGGCCGCGGGAGCTGCGGGCGCGTGGCTCCGTGCTGGGAGGGAGGGAAAGTTACTCGCCCTAAGCTGTGTGCAGGGATTGCACCGTGGGCAACTCGGCTTGTCTTGGGTTCCCTCGCCGCTGCGTTGGGCTGGGCGCAGCCAGCTGCTTCTCGTGGAATGTTGTACCTACCTTTGTAGTAAGCGATACCATTAAGTAGGTATTTTGATAGGATGTAGCCTGACCAGCAGGAGAAACTCCGACCTGGAACCTTGAGCATGCTGGTGAATATAATAAAAATGTCACATGTACTTAGAATGCATCTTCCACTTTACCAGAAAAGCTGGCTGGTCCCCCAGGGAAGATCCTTCGCGGTTGCCCAGCGTTCAGTTTCACTTTTTTTTTTTTTTTTCCTGCTGGCTTCAGTAAGAGGAGAATGCAGAGTGCTGAAGTGTTCACCTACTTACAAGTAAAGGTTCAGCGCTCGAGGCTTTAGTGAATGAAAGGAGCCATTTTTTTCCTTGGTTACTACAAGTAAATAAACGCAGCTCCCCACGGCGCCGGGGGCTGTTGGCTCGGGATGCAGACGGTGCTCTGCCAGGGGCGGAAAGTGAAGGTAATGAGTTCCCGGGTTGTCTGGGAAGCAGAGGCCTGCCTTTGGGGGCAGGGATATTCTCTGTCCTACTGCACTACACCCGCTGCTGCTCTCGGAACTCTGCTGGATGCATTTTAATGCCTTGGACCAAACTGATTTGACCCGGACTACTCTGCACTGCTTCTGAAGTATGTGCTGACACAACCAGTACTGATTAACTTTCTTTCTCTTTGTTTTCCTCCCCAAGCCAGCTGTCTGACCTGTGTAGATTTAAGTGTTGTTCCGTAATGAATGGCTCTAAAATCTAGTGTTTAAAGCTGATTTTTGGGGATTGCAAAGTTCCCACTGCAGTTTGACAAACTGCAGTGACAGGTGGTGAGTTACACTTTGGAAGGAGTGAGGATAAACAGAGATTTGTAGCCTTCATGCTGAGGCTGATACACACAAGGAAATCTTTTTTTCTTTAAAAGAATATACTCCTTTGCAAAACCCAGCTGGTCATTGGCATTGTCCTGCTTTCTTTATAATCACTCTTAATATCTGAAAACATTCTGTATGTCTCTGTAGATGTTCAGCAAATCCTTGAGCAGAAGGGTAGCCTCTTGCCTGTTGTGTCTAATAAGATAATTGCTCTATTCCATCCCCTGGTGTGTTCTTGGTTTGTTGTTTGGTGTGTTCTTGGCCCGGGAAGTTAAAACAAGTGGGGTCAGAGGGCTGTGTCCATTCAGCCTTAGTCTGGAGGAAATCAAGGGAAAACTCGCTTCAGTTCCCTGCCTTCAAATCTCTGTACAAACACAACTGCTCTGCATTCAGCTGTGAACATTGTCTTCAACTTGGAAGTAAATGATGGATAGAACACCCTACTTGACTTTGAAATTGAGTCTCATCTCTTATTATGTTACTATATTTTTCATATGTATAAAAGATTATAACTTTGACATTAAAAGACACTTGAAGCACACCCTGTTCTTCTGGTAGCAGCAATTGTGGAAAATCTTTCTTCTCTCACTGCTTGGATCTTAATTTTAAAACACCCTTTGAACGCGCTAGAAGACTTGAGAACTGGATTCTGGTGCTTCTGTCCTGTGAGACCTTTAAGCAATGATGACGGCTAAATGTTCTTAGTACTTATTTTGGGAAAGTTCTTTCCTTTTCAGTAGTATTTTCGGTCACATTGTGTCATGAGACTCTAACTTACGTTGTCCTTGAGACAGGAGAGTTTTAGGGCAGTGAGCAGCTATCACTTCTGGTTCCATCTTCTCCATTTCCCCTAAGCTCAGCTTAACTGGTCAAGGGGTTTTATTATTATTTTTGCATACAGTGGGATCCAGTAAGGATTGTGAGAATGGACCCATCTTTTGGTTAAAAGTTGAGGATCTTGGTGGTAGAGTTCTGTCTCCTGGCCCTGCCGTGGACTTACATCTTGAGCAGGCCAGTTACTTCTTACCTAAATAAAGAAGCTAGTTTGGAACTGAGTTATAGCTGTTCCATGTTGAAGTACCCCCTCTGTTTCCATTTTTTATCCTGTTTTCTGAATCCTGGTTAAGCACCTGGAAGCTTGGAGTTGGCAATGAGGAGTCTTGGCTAATAAGCATCTTCAGTCTTTGGTCACTGAGTAGTGAGACCTTGATTGTGATAAGGTTGTGTCACTCTGCAGTTGGCTTGGCTTGTCTGCTTGCATCTTTGTACTTGTAAAGCAGAGCTGAACTCTTTGGAAGTCCTCAAAAAACCCCAAGTTACATCAGTTGAAATGGTGTTTGTTGTGTGCTCAGAGAATCCTCTGCTGCGCTTGGCAGTGCCATTACTCTGCTTGCTGCTCTGTTTCCCTTCTATCCGTGTGTTTGTTTGCTCTTTGCTATTCCCCCCTTCTCCCCCTCACATTTTTCTGCTCTGCCATGTCTTGCTGTTTCAGAGCTTAGTCAGTGCACATTCCCAGGGGAGGCAGGAAGCTCCTGTGCTGGACCTGTCAGCTGGACTCCCACTTCTCTGCGTGGGCAGGGATCCCCTCCTCCCCGAGATGCTCAATTGCCATCTTTGTGGGACACGGCTGAGGGGGAGGGCGAGACTGACAGGAATAATGGAGAGAGGATTTTCATCTTGTTTTACTTCATGTCACCAACGGGAAGAAATTAAAGCCTACTTCTTTGGCAGCCTGTGAGTCCAGGAGATTTCCAGCGTCTATATGAACTGTGTTTTCTTTGATTTGGGAACATGTGGCTGATCATGCTGCAGTGCTTGGAAAGCTCTGCTCCTTCTGAAATTCTTCCAAGAATGGGAGATCCAGTTTCTCTGGGCAGCCTCTTCTAGTGCCTAAGCATGAGAAACTTCATGTTTGTACCTCCTTGGAATTGCCCTTACTGCATTTTGTGGCTGTTGCCAGTCGCTCCTGCTGTGTGCCTGTGGAGATAAGGAGGTGGCAATAGGGGTTGCAACAGCGTTTGCAGAAGCCTGGTGTTGGAGCAGGCTGCAAAGGCAGCTGGAGAAGAGGAAAAACAAGATGGAACACTGTCACTGAGAGCAGTAGGTGGAGAGGAAACGCTGTTTTCTCCACCTTTTTGGTGATTTTGTTTATTGGTTTTTTTGTGCTTTTAAAAAGTTTAATCTTGATTAATAGCAAGAAAGGAAACTTTCTGAAGCTTCTCTTGTGTTTCACTGAGTGCAATAAACAAATAGCTCTGAGCATTCCCAGTACTGATAAAATTGGCAAATATTTATGGTGTAGTAAAGCTGTTTGTGCTTTGTCACTGATTCACAGATGTATTGGCTCCAGTGCTGAATGAGCAGGAGGCACTTGGCTTTCTGCAGGGTGAAATAGGAATTGACTGGTGTTTTCAATAAGAATGGAGGTGGACTTCAGTGGGTTTTTATTAGGTATGTTTGAAACAGTCTGGTGCAGCTTGTTGGCTGCCTGTGGGGAGGAAGAGGTGAGGAAGGCTGCTGTGGACAGCAGGGCTGCTTTAGAGCATTGGTGAGGGGAAAAGGGGCGACTCCGGGCTTCCCCTCTCCAAATTCTCACTTTCACGGGCAGGAAGTGAGTCGTAATGTGACAGAATGCATCAGCCCTTCAGTTGTGGTCATGCACATTTTGGATGGTTTACAAGAGCTGGAGGTTGTGCTGCTTTTCTGGGCTCATGTGAGTTTCCTGTTGTTCCTGTTGGTGCCAGTGGAACTGTGCTTGTGCTGTCCAACAGGCAGTCCCCAGAGGAAATCCAAACCCCAGTGCCTCTCCTTCTGCAGTGCCGGAGGTGGAAAGGAGAGGAGGGAGCTGCCTCCTGACCCTCGGGTGCAGTATGAGGAGAGATCCTGCACTCTGGAGTCAGGGATATGTTCCCTGTTAATTCTACCACCTGTGGTTGGGATGGATTTTATTTGGGTGTAACTTTTGAACTTTCCTGATGCTGTTTGCACATTTGCTGTGTGAATACCACATCTGGGTCTATGTTGTTTGCTTGATTAAAGTTATGCTGCTTTCTTCCCTAAATAGGCCACATTACCTTGTAGCTGAGCTTGTTCTTTTTTTCTTTTTTTCATCATTATTTGGGCTGTTGGAAGAGTTGTGAACTAATTTCTGGTAGTCCACGCACCAGAGTTCATTTTTTCTGAGCAGATACAGTACTTGAGGGTTTAAGCTTTTGTTTGGGCGAAGAAAGCAGACCTTGTTAGTTCCACGACAGCATAATTACTCCTAGAGTATGCAGGAGCCAGGCAATGCTGGGCTGCTAAAGGGATCAGGATCCTGAAAGGCTGAGAGCTTGGCAGCTGGCCCGGCAGAAAGCACTGCCTGTGAGCCTGCCATGCACTTCCCCAGGATCCAGGGACAGAGCAGCCTTTTGTGTCAGGTGTGGGGCTTGGCTCCATGGTGGCAGCAGGAGCGTGCACAGAACTCCCTCTCTGGACTGCTTGTGTAGGGTTTTCATTCAGACCTGTTCCACTGGCATCTTTCTGACTGAAAAAAGGAAACTTTTTTCCCCCCATTGAGTGGATGAACTTGATAATGACTGTTTTAAATCGGTGTTGTGGGTTTTTTTCAGTGCATTTTGCAAAGCAGCTCTACTTGCAGCATGACTTAGATACCAAAAAGAGGAGTGCTGGTGCATACCTTGTCCCTGAGTTATTCTTTTTTCTCTTGCCACACGAGGCAGGTATAAAAGCCAGCAGGAGGGACTCAAGCAGCATTGGCAACCCCAAGAGGCTGAGTTGCCTTTCCTGAAGGTGGGTTGAACTCTGGTGAGCAGGGATTTTTCACCTGTTTTGTGTTTCTCTCACAGGTGTGTGGTGAGGTGAGAGCTGTTGAGCAATGGCGTTTAAGAAGGTTTGGTGTGCCCTAGCCCTGGGATTTCTGCTGCCTTTCTCTTGTGCCCACGCGGACTTCTTCACTTCCATTGGTGAGGCCTGCTTTGGTGTAGCCAAAAGAATTTCTTGACAGCCCTCAAAGCTCATTCTGCAACAATGTGTTAATCATCCAAGGCCCTAATTGGTACAGAACTAAACCCACTTCCTAGTTCTTACCACGTTAGTGGCTTTTCTCTGGGGAGAAATGGACTTTAAGTCAGTCCAGGGGTAGTCTAATGACCCAGGCTGGGCTTTGTAGTCACCATTTATTCTTACGAGTACTGGAATTTAAACAGAATTTTGGTGCTGCACACATGCAGAAGGAGGTGGTGCAGCTGCCAAGGGTGCATAATGGTGCAGTATGTCTGGACTCACCCTTGGGTTCTGATGGCCTCGTGGTGGGCACTGCACCCCTTTTGCTGAACCACTTCAGGTGCCTGCCTGCAGGAGGTGAAGTAATTATTAATTACTGCCAGAGACCCCTAGAAGTCATGGATATCATCTTAAAAATAAAGCCCTGGATTAGTGTTGTGTATCAAACACAAAGGCTTTGTGTATAGCTGTAGCTTTGTCTTTATTTGCTCTACATTATGTATGCTTGGATGAAAGATTACTCTGTGGCAAACTATTTCCTTTTCTAAATGAATCCTAAATTAGTTCTAATAATAAATATCCAGAATTACATTAATTTCCGTGGCAACAAGCTTGGTCCAGCAGATTTTTCTCCTTTAACAAAAAAATAAGGTCTTACTCATATACTCCTTCAGTGTTGTTTAAGTAAATGCAGAAGGACTTTCGAGGAAGGAAGAAAGTGGAAAAGAGGAAGAATGCCTTTAATTCTCAGGGCTTTGTGTTTCTCCTTGACTCACCAAACTCATTTTTTTCTAGGTCATATGACAGACTTAATTAATACAGAAAAAGATCTGGTCGTGTCACTCAAAGATTACATCAAGGCAGAGGAAAGCAAGCTGGAGCAGATCAAAAAGTAAGCAGTTGGTGTCATAATGCTAATGGTTAATCATTTGAGTCCACCCTTATGCAAAAAGTGCTTCCTTAAGGCTGATTAAATTTGTGGAATTTTTGCTCTGGGGCAAAGCTTAAAGTAGCAGGTTTTGCTGGGTGTTTGTTGTGAATTGTTCTCTTTGAGCACAGCTTGGTGTATAAATAAGGAGGGACCTGACCATGTGAGGAGCAGAGTCCAATATGTCAGATTTTATCACAGCTAGAAATAAACATATTTTATCACTGAACAGGATGCTTTCCTTGCTTTCAAAAGTATGTATAAATCTGTTGTGAGGGTGTTGAAACAGTTCTAGATGGAGGAGTGGTTTTTATTTTAGCCCTTGTGTATTACTTTCTGGTGTTCCACCATCCAGGAAAAAAGATCCTTCTTTGTCGCTTAAAATACAGACTTGGAATTGCTGCCAGGTTTGGAATGTTGCAAGTATATTCTTTACAGCTACAAATTAACGTGGGAGCATGCCAGTTGGGCATCCAAAACTGTGGAAACACAGCTTATTGCAGAAGTGTTGCGGCTCTGTTTCTGTAATATCAATAATGAAACCTCGACCTGTGAGGTCAGGAGAGTTTAAATAACTGTCACAGAGCTATTAAAGAACCTGGGGGAAAATGGCAGCATTGTTTGTTGGCACCTGGAGGACATTGGGAGCTGGTCCTGCAGCGGGAAATGCAGGGAGGGTTTGACCCTGTGCCATGTGAAGGCACAGTTTGGAGTTGGTTTCTTCAGTCCTTGGCTTGCTCTGAGCTGGAGTTGGTCCCACCTGGAGTCCCTCTGTTTTGGAGGCAGCCCCTCACTGCTGTGGCTGCTGGAAGAACCCCCGCAGGGACTGTCAGGGTGCAGGAAAACAATCAGGGACAGTGTGGGAAGAGCAAAAGCAGCCAGAGGCACCTCTAAGAGCTGGAAACACCTCCCTGCCTCAGGTGAAGCCTGCAGATTTCGTTCAGGCAAACCAGGTCCTGGAACAGGAGGAGCTCCAGCACGTGGGCAGAGTTCCCTCCAGGCTACAGATTCTGGATTTGCTTTCTTGTTGGAGTTTGGGATTCTCTATAGGGTGTGGCTCTTCAACATCAATTTACCCTGATTGCAGGGCGTTGCTGCAGGTCTTCGTGTTGTAGATCTGCTTTTTTTCTGAAAGCTGTGCTTGTTTTGGGGCTCGCTGGGCTTGTGAATGACTTGTGGTACTTAGAGAAGTTTGAGTTGGAGCTGCAGCACCAGTAACTGGGTCTGGGCTCCTCATTTGGGAGTGTGAGAACTACATGTTTCTTCATCCAAGCTTTCAGCATGGAAAGGAGCTTTGTGGTGAGAGGCAAGGGGTGTCTCACAGATGTGTGTGTCTAAACCTAAAATAATTTGAGACAAGCACTGAACTGCCTTTTTGTAAGCCTTAGAGGGAAAAAGGGGGCATTTGAAAGATTGAAAATGTGGATAAAGCTTTGTTTTTGATTAGTCCTACATGACAGCTCATAGTGGAAGTGCTGGCACCATGCTTTTGGAGCTTTACTGTAAGGAAGGCTTTCCTTCAGCAGGGTTCCAACAAGGACTGCAAGAGCAGTACAAGATTCAAGCTGCAGCTGAGGAAGAAGATTTAATAAAAGAAAAGGAAGTAGCCCTTTTTGTTCCTTTTGGAAGAGCTCTAAATATAGATAATGCAAAAGCTTGCAATTTCAGTTGGCTTTTTTATTAGTGAAGACGTTGGAGTAGCTTGCAATCAGTTCTCTAGCACACCAGCAGACTTCTGTGAGACTTTAATGAATGTTTTCATTATAGATGGGCAGAGAAGTTGGATCAGCTGACAGCCACTGCCACCAAAGACCCAGAGGGGTTTTTGGGCCATCCTGTGAACGCATTCAAGTTGATGAAACGACTCAACACAGAGTGGGGAGAGCTGGAGAGCCTGGTCCTCAAGGACATGTCAGATGGTGAGTGTGTGTGCCTGCAGCAAAAACCAGCATCACAGGCTCACTGCAGGTACTTGGCTGTTGCCTCTCACATGTCAGGGCTTGAATTAGATTTGCAAATCTGCTTTTGAGACTGAGCATTTGTGGAACTAATGAGAATTAGTGTAGCAAACACTTAATTGCTGCCTCTTTTCTTCAGCAAGAGTGGAAGCTCTTCAGCAAGAAACAGGACACAAAATAGTTGACTGTGAAAGAGACTTAGCAAAAGGAAGTCAGGATGGTTATATTTGGCCTGTGAGACTGTCTCAACAGCTAATTAATACCAGGTGGAGGTTTGTAGTAAGGAATTACAAGAAAGCAGAGCTTTCAAAAAGACCCAGGATTAGTCTCTGATAAGGATTCAGCACACTCAGCTTCCCTGTTGCTGTGAGAGGGACTGAATATGGCCAGGGAAAAGGCTCTGCACCAGTGTGTCTTAAGCCCTTCTGAATGAGTGGGGTAAAAACCAAAATGTTTATTTTTGATTTTTCCTTTGCTTTCTTTTTAAAAAAAAACCCAAACAAAGTGCCAACTGTGCAGCCTGTGCTGTGACTTCAGTTCAGACTTGTGTGAAGGTGGATTTTGGCTTTCCCTGGAGCAGGGAGTTCATGCAATTCCCAGGCCAGAGGTGAGCGCGTTTCCCTGTCTTTGCCAGGCTTTATCTCCAACATGACAATCCAGAGGCAGTTCTTCCCCAACGATGAGGATCAGACTGGTGCAGCCAAGGCCCTCCTGCGGCTCCAGGACACCTACAACCTGGACACAGACACCCTCTCAAGAGGGAACCTGCCAGGTGAGAGCCATCCATGGTTGTTATTTGCATCTCCTAAATGCCCTGATTACAAATCATTTGCTCTGTTCCACCTTGTTTAACTGCTCAGCCTGAAGGTAACATTAGGAAGGGGTTTGAGCTGGCTAAAATTAATGGAAAAAGTGATTTTTTTTGTTGAAATCTGCATGTTTCTTCCAGTTATGGTAACATAATCTAGTGTTAATAGTTTTTTGATAAAAATTAATAGCAATAAAATCTTGCCTGGGTGGGGGTTTTTCCTTGTGTTGCACTGGCAGATACTTGGTTTTATTGTACAAGTGAATGCATTTTAGCAAGTTCCTTTGAGCTTAAACTTCAGGGATTGTATAAGCCGAAGAGCAAAAGATGGTGCATACACAGACTTCAGCCAGTGTGGCATTGCCTGAGCTGATCTTTAATAGGTTGCTCTGTGCAGGAGAAGACACAGCTTCTTTTTCTTTTTTCCTCAGCTGAGTCTTCCTTGTTTCCTCTGTTCAAAAATAGTCCCCTGCCAGCTGGCAAAAAATCAGCTCTGTACAATCCATCTGTGTTTTTACAAGTGCTCATTGTGGTCAGATGCCTAATGAAATTAAGGGTAATTGGCTTTATGTGTTATGATGTATAACCTTGCTTTTGGGTTGGGTTCAAGACCTGCTCAAGGACCTACAGACTCCTTCTGATGCAATGAGCAGCTCGTTGCCGTTTTCTTCAAACAGCACAGAAATACAAGGTGAAGTTTTGCTGCTTTGGAGGCAGTGAACTGTCCAGACTGTGTGCAGTGCAGTGTAATGGCAGAACCTGGGAGTTCTGGAGGATAAAAGAGAATAGGTTGGACTCCGGAGAGCTCCAGAGGGGAACTTCCCGTGTGGTCACTTGTTTGTGCTCCTTTTCTTCATTCCCAGGGAATTGCTTTTGGTCCAGAATCTCAGCTACTGCCAAATCCTTGTGTCCTTTGAGAGTTTGCAGATGCAGGCTCGGGAAGCTGCACTTGCTGCCCATCACAGGATGGGCACAAGGTGTTTAGTGAGGGAGCAGGAATGAGGAGCAGAACAGCTACCCTCTTGGAGCACTGCAGAGCTGCTGCTAGAAACTCAAAATGGATTAAGATGTAATCAGGGATGTAACTTCAGCTGTAACACTGTCAGGTCTTGTTTCCCTTTGACAAGATTAAATTTGGTTTTTCATAGGGCCTGTGTTTCCACAGGCAAAAATAGGAATCTGTAATTTGCCTACTAGTGCTTTAATCTTTCAGAGGTCACTTAAAATGTTTCTAAAAACAACTGACTTGAAAAAATCCCAAGCAACTGGGAATTTACTCCCTGATGTTTTCCTTTTCCTCCCCCACCAAGTCGTCACTACCAAGTCGTGGTTCAGTAACATTTTGAAAGTGATAATGTGATGTCCTTGAAAACAGAGTTCTGAAACTTCAAATTTGGCTTATTTTTGCCTTTGCTGGAAGTGGTTGGGGTTTTGAGGAAGGAAGGTTTGTTTAATTTGATTTTTTCACTAGTGATAGAGATATAGCTGTTTGCTGATATTCTGGCGATGGAAAGCTGCATCTGAGTGCTTGTGTGCCAAGGATTTACAGGCCTTAGAGACGTCAACAGACAGCTACTGCAGAAGGGAGCTGTGGGAGAACAGAAATAAAACCCTGCTGTGAGGAATGAGAAATAGCTGGAATGTTTCTTGGAGGACCGGTCTGGAACCTTGTATAAAACTGTTTGTTTTGTTCTACATACCCAGGTGTGAAGCACAAATCCTTTCTAACAGCTGAAGATTGCTTTGAGCTGGGGAAGATTGCCTACACGGAGGCTGACTACTACCACACGGAGCTGTGGATGGAGCAAGCCCTGAAGCAGCTGGATGAGGGGGAAGTGTCCTCTGCAGACAAAGTCTACATCCTGGACTACCTGAGCTACGCCGTGTATCAGCAGGGGGACCTGGGCAAGGCCATGACGCTCACCAGGCGCCTCCTGGAGCTGGGTATGGGGCACAGGGACACAGCTCTGCCTGGGTTTGTCCTGGGGAGTGCAGGCTGGCCTGGAATCTGACTAGTATATGCCTTTGTAAAGTGTGGTTTTACATTTAAGGCGGGGATTTGTACTGAAGGTTTTCAAACATTTGTACAGGAGGTTTTCTGCCTCCCAAAACTGCTGGCTTGTGTCCCTTTACCTCTCTGAAATCTGCTTCTCTCCCTGCGTGTTGCTTTCCTGGGTTGAGATTGCTTCCCCTTAGGTAGAGGCAAAACCAAAATTAATGAAATTGAAACGAAATTGGTGATACTGAAATCTCTGCAGATAATTTAAATACAAGTTCAGCATGCTGAAGATCACACACTTGGTAAAACAAGAAATACAGAACACAGGACAGTGAGATACAAGTCTGTTTCAGGAAAAATGGAAGCATTTATTCTTCTGTAAATACTCCACTGACTGACTGTGTAATAGATGCTCCGGGAAGCTCAGTTCTAACCTTAACATAGTAAAAGCTACTGAGAGCCACTTATTAAAGAACTGCAGCTAATTCTGTAAGTTAAAAAGTTTTGTCACCAGGAATCTTAAATCCCACCAGGGAGTTTTCAGGTTTACAGCCAGTCATGCTGTCCCAGCTCTCTCCCTGTCCATTCCCTTGTGTCTCCCTCTCTGGTGACACGGGCTGGAATGGCCAAACCCTTTTCCTCAGTGCTGGGACCCCCGTGTGCAGTGAGGGTCGGAGAAGCAGTGCCGTGCATCTGTTTCCTTTTGCCTTCTGTAAATAACCACTTCTGGATGATTCCTCAGGGGCTGGAAACCTGCCAGTGATCCCCGTCTGCTTCTCTGTCCGTAGATCCTGAACATCAAAGAGCAAACGGGAACATGAAATATTTTGAATACATCATGGCTAAAGAAAAAGGAGCAAACAAGTCCAGTACAGATTCAGAGGAGCAGCAGGAGAAGGAAACTGAGGTTAAGAAAAAGGATTACCTGCCTGAGAGAAGGAAGTACGAAATGCTGTGCCGTGGGGAGGGGCTCAAAATGGTAAAGTGGAGTAGACTGTTCTCAAATGTTTGAAACCAAACAATGTCAGGAATTTGTGTGTGGTGTGCAAGCAAGGAAGCTGTTAGAGCAGCTGGATGAGTGTGCAGAGTTGAGGATCGTGTGTTGGATTTGTGCCCCGTTTCGGCCTGCTCAGTAGACAGAAAGTAACGCTGCCCCAGGCACTGCTGGCTGTCTTGGATGTGCTCCATCAGTGGAATGGATTGAATAAGGATGCTGGAAGTCCGGACTTACAGACGGAATTAAATAGGGGTGGCTTTTTTAGCAATAAAATTATCTTAATAGGGTTATGTAAAGTAATGCTTGTTGATGTATTGCACAACAACATTAATGTGCAGGCAGCACTGACTTCTCAAACTGAAATCATCTCTTTAGCCTGTCACATAACGAGGTGGGGAGAGTGAATTGTGTGTGCATCCAGGACGTGTTCTGTCCTTGGAGATAGCAATGTCCCAAGGGAGTTCTCTGACTCCCCTGTGCTCTGCCTCCCTTCCAGACTCCCCGGAGACAGAAGAGGCTCTTCTGCCGCTACTACGACGGGAACAGGAATCCCAGATACATCCTGGGCCCTGTCAAGCAGGAGGACGAGTGGGACAAGCCTCGGATCGTTCGCTTCCTGGACATCATCTCCGACGAAGAGATCGAGACCGTGAAGGAGCTCGCAAAGCCCAGGGTAAATGCCTTATGCTCCCTTGCCTCTAGAATCCTAAATTCCACGTGTCCTCGGTGGGAGTGTGCGTGTCTGTCTCCTCTGGAGTGCAGGGCTTTGTGCAGTGCACTCACCCCTTGCTTGCCTCACCTTGCAGCTCTTGGTGACACTCCTAGAAGGAGATTGGGAAAAGCTGGGAATTCTCTATGATGAGTGGAGACAGATCACAGTAGTGCAGGATTGTCAGGCTCTTCCAGCAGACACAATTTCAGCTGGTTCAGATGAGGAGGAATGTTCTCCAACAGAAAACAAACATTAAGCAGCAAGGGTGTACTGGAGGAGTCCTGACTTGTGTTTGGTTTTCTGCTTTTTTTTCCTTTTTTAAGTCTAGAAGGGAAAGGCAGCCATTCCTCCAGTCCTGGAATGCCACCTTATTGTATAGACAAGAAAGGAATGTTTGTATTCTCCATTTTGGTATAAGACTGGCTTCTGTCTCCCAGGCTTGGAACATGCCTGCAGATGAAAGAGCTTTAAGAGAGGGCAGGATGTAGTTGCTGGGTTTTGCCTTCTTATTGACAGTGGTGGCTCATCAACCCTGTTTCAGACACTGGATGCAAAGGTCCTTGTTTCTCAGTGAGGAATAATCCAGGGCAGCTCCACTGCCTGAGAAAACAGGAGTGTCCAAGGCAAACAGCAAACTGATGGAGTTGCCTTCTGTATCCAATTGGTGCAACTCCACATCTACAAATGCATATTGAAAATGTAGTTAGTGAAATTAATTTATTTTCCCATCAATTCTAAAGTAAGACTTAAACTCATAGAAATGTAATTTTCCTGCTTTTTCCCTTTGCTTTTGGCCTAGGTGGCTTTTTGTCCAGAATGAGCTGAGCAGATGGAGATCAGGGGAATAAGGGCATTCAGTGCAGGAGAAGCTGTTGGCTTGGTTGGCTGCAAGGTAGAGCAGCTGTGGTTACATGGGCGCCTGGGCCGTGAGGCTGTCCTTGGCCTACCAGGGAGCCTGAAGGGGATCTTAAAGCTCCCCAAAGCCTGAGGTGTTATATATTGGGAAGAATTTCTTCACTGAAGAGCTTGTCGGGCATTTGCAGGGCCTGCCCAGGGAGGTGGCAGGGTCACCATCCCTGGAGGTGTCCAAGGAATGACTGGACATGGCACTCAGTGCTCTGGCTGGGTGGCCAGGTGGAGATTGATCAGAGGTTGGCCTTGATTATCTTGGAGGTCTTCAACCTCAGTGATTCTGTGATTCCATTTTCTGAGGTAACGCTCTGAACTGTAAGCAGGAAGTGTAAGCTCTTCCCTCCACGTACCTGTGAGGCATCTCCTGCCGCTGCCCTGCCAGGCAGCTTTGCTGCAGGGCTGAAAATCAGAGCCCCCACTGCTGCTCTGCAGGTGTTGGAGCTCCTTTGCTCCAGTGTGATGCATTCCACACCCGTGGAATGTGACCAGACCTCTACTTTACAGAGTAGAAAGCTCTAAGCCTGTGCCTGTAAGCTCTGAACTTGCTGAGGTAGCTCTGAACTTGCTGAGGTCGCTGTTTTCCCGTCAAACACTCGGCTCATGGCAAAGACTTGGAGACCTTTAACACAGGAGCATCTGTATGCAGTTACTGTTGCCATATTCCCTGTGGCTGAGGCCTTGCATGGCTCAGCAGCAAAAGGATTGTGTTTCTGGAGACCTAAAGGTCATCTCCTCCTTCCTGCTGCTCAGGCTGCTGCCATCCTCTGGGAAGAGAGTGCTGGCTGCTCTGTGCCCAGCCTTCTGCCATGCTGGCAGGATGGAGCCTCATTATTCAGCTTTGGCATCTCACTGGAATTGTAGTTTGTGCCTTGTTTTTTAATGTGTCTGCATGGAGGAGAGGAGAGGCAGCATACTGGGAGCTCCTGGTATCTTTTCTTGTCAGTAGGTTTGGAGAGAGAGGCCTTGGCTTGTTTTGTTTATTTTAACAGTAGATAAATGCTTCTGATTGTTTGGGAGCTGGCATGACATTGTGTCTGTTGCAACATTTGGGCTCTGCATCTCAGTTATGAGTGATGAAGAGTGTCTGGTAGTACATGAACCAAGTTAAAGGACACACGTGAGGTTCTGAGTTGGAATATTAACACAGATGGGAAGGCATGAAGTAAATGGAGCACAGCAGAGGGAAGGGAAAGCCTTGAGCCAGGAGTTCCCACTCTGTGTAGAAGTGACCATGGGTGAAGCAGAAGTTTGTGAGAGCTCAAATGAGCTCAGTGCTGCTTTTGGTACAGGAAGGACCGAAAAGGAATGGTTTATTCACCTGTGGCTTATGGTGCTGCCTGGATTCAATTTACCTGTGAAACTCCTCATCCAGGGGCAGGACAGTGTAACAAAGCACCACTTGTCCACAGGCCACTGTGCTGCTCCCGGAGCATTTCGTTACAAAAGAAATCCAAGCTGCTGTGGTTTGCTTTATTCAGATAACTGTTCTTGCTACAGACACGGAAACAGGACTTGTGGAAAACCTTAAAAAAAAAGCCCAGACAAGAAACCTTTCTTTTAGTAAAGCTGGAGCCTCCCCCTGGCTCCCCGTGGCCCTGCACCCCTCCTGGGCAGGCAGAGCAGGGCAGCGGTGCCGGGGCGGTGGCGGCTCGGTGGCGTTGTCCCCATGCCCAGGCTTCTGAATGGTCGGATTGCTGGGATGCAGATTGTGCTTGTAATGCAACTTCTGATGGTTCGCTTCACAGCTGAGGCGAGCCACCATTTCAAACCCCATAACGGGAGCCTTGGAGACGGCACATTACAGAATTAGCAAAAGGTAAGAGAGCTCTATGCCAGAGGTTTTGGGCCTGTAACGAGTGTGTACATCCTGCTCGTTCTGAGGAAGCAAGAGGTGGGCTAAAGAGACACCTTGTAGTCTGCCTTGTGATTCCCTGCAGATCTGTAACACGCTGTTACTGCTGAGTTTCTCAGTCTTTTCCTTCAGCTGGAAGTTCTGGGGGCGTGTTTTGATTTGTTCTTTCCTTTTGGTCGCCTTCTCTGTTTTTTCAAGCAAGTCTCTGCAGTCAGTGTGAGAAATACAAGATGCCACAAAACCTCCAGTAAAATCTGGTTTTTATTTTAATCTATCCCCTTGCTCTTCTCACAACAAAGAATTGTCCTCCCTTTCTTTGGAAAATGTAGCAGACCTTGAAGTGCCTTAATGGCTGTAAGAAATGCTTCAGGTCCTTGCTGTGCACACAGACAGACACACATCTCCTTGTCCAGGATAATCCCACACTCCCAGCTGGGCTCCTTTACCTCCTGCCTGACACAAACCTGGCAGAACACAGGCTCACTTCCATTGGGCTCCTGGTTCTTTTCAGCTTGTCCATTAAGTACTACAAGTGCTGAATTTAGCCAGTGCTTTCCAAAATTGGCTGGATCTGAAAGAAACCACCTGCCCCTGCCTGCCCTCCGCTGGTTTAAGCCATGGTAATTAAAGATTGGCTGCACAGGCCATCAGCACTGAGCCAAAATTCTGGGAGGAGTTAAAACTTCTGGTGAGGAGGAATTGTCTGGGAAACTCAGCATCATAAATTACTTGTAGAAAGTCTTGGTTTTAAACAAAACAAAACAACAAAAAAAAAAGGAAAAATAACGAAGGGAGGAAAAAAGTGAAAGGACAATCTAACCAAATTATTCCAACCAATTTGTTGTGATTTGGACATGGCAGCTGCAGCTTGTGTTGCCCTTCCAACCATTGCTAATATGCGAGCATCGCATCCGGACCAATCGGAACCCTTTCAAACACCTGGGGCTTGGCCAAAAAGCAGCCTGCGAGGTGGGTAAGCCTTGTCCTTTCTCTTTTTGTAGCTGAGCCGTGCTACTGTTCATGACCCTGAGACTGGGAAACTGACCACAGCACATTACAGAGTCTCTAAGAGGTAAGGGGAAGGGAGTCCTTGTCCGAGGAAGTGTGTCCTGGGGCTGTGCTGCTTCAGCGCTGAACGTGGGCGAGGATTTTGTGTAACTCCCCTTATTCTTCAGCCTTTTTTTGCAAAGAGAGTGGGCAAAGCAGGCTGAGCTGTCACCTAACAAAGCACGGGGTCTGCTGAAGTAGAGATTGGTTGTCAGTGGTGGCATTCCCAGGTGGAAGTGCCCTCTCTGGCTGAGCATGGCTTGTGTGCTGTGACTAACGTACTAAACGTGGGTGTGGGGCTCTGCTGGCACCCAGTGCAATGGGGCACCTCTCTGGCTCTCCTCTGCTCCTCACCTTCAGGGTCCACACTTGCTTAGAGCTAGGAGCTGCTCTGATTGCTGGGAGCACTGCCTGTTAAAGCCAGGTGATGATTTTAAGGGCTTTCCATGTTGGAATGATGGAACGTAGTTGCTGCTCAAATAGAAACCCAGGGTTCTTCCAGCTGCTTTGAACAAACCCCTGAACCTGGAATGGCCTGGAGCTGAAGGGCTTTTATTTAGCTGTGAATTTCTTCAGAAAGGTAGAAGTGCTTCCAAATATGGGATCACAAGAAAGTGATTCAGGAATGATGATAGGTCTCAGGAAAACTGGAAAACCACTGGAGCCAAGGTCCTTAAGGCCACTCTAGTGGCAAGTTGAAAACACTTTTTTTTGTGCCTCACACCTTGGCATTGTGTGGCTGCACGTGCTCATTCCCACACGCAGGCAGTGGGAATCCTCTGGAAATTGTCTGGGAAGCTCTGACACATTTGCTCCTTAGAACTGCCCCCACAGAGGGACTTTAGGAACATTCATCTTCCTGTTGGACATGTGTTGCATTTAATTTTTATTTCTTGTTTTTAGTGTTCAAGTCTGTCCATGTCTTACCCATCTTGGTTATTTGCCACTGCATATTTGGAAGGCTTGTGGGGTTTGTCCTCTGTGCTAGACAGCTCTGGAGTATTTACTGAGGAAACTCCTTAATCCATTTGAACATTCCCTTGTGTCAAACTTGATGTGCTAATGATGGGAATTGGAGAAGGTGACCAGATAACTGAAGGAAATTGGGATCCATAATTGGTCCCTATTTAAATAGATAAGGCTTAGTGAAAGAACTTTTTATTTTGAGTTGTGATATTTCATTAGTAGGAAGTGTTATTCCCTGAGGAAGTGCAGATGCCATTGTCCGAAAAAATAGTACAAGGCACCACCCAGCATTAAATACCAATTACAAAAACGGGATAGAGCCTGGGGAATGGCACCCTTAAATTCTTAATGAGGTTTGGTGCTCAGAAATGTGGCGCTGTGGGACTTCCTTCCAATGTACCCAAGGAACTCTTGGAATTAAATCACATTTTACTAAGTTTTTTAATTCAGTACCTCACTGGAAACTGGAATCAAAACTGTAGAGACATGTCCAAGAAGTTGGGAAAGGCCATTTTTTCAGGGTAGGAACAGCCTTGAGGGATGGAGAGGGACTGCCCTTCTCCTGCTTCCCCTTGCCTTTGCTTTCGTCTGCGTGCAGATTTGCAGGATGGGTATGGACTTCCCAAGAGAACTTGACACCTAAACTTGAAGTAGGAGGCAGAAGCCACCCCCACCGAGCTGATTTAGAGGGCCTGTGCTGTTCCTGCTGCTCTCCTGCACTGCCAGAAACATCTTTCCCTTGGAGCTGCTGGAGCCAGTTCGGATTCCAGATGAATCATTGCTCCTGAAAACCAAAAAATGCTCCCTTCATTTCTTTAATAGATGACTGCTTTCCCCCTCCAAACATTCCTTCCCAGCACATGCCCTCCTAAATTACAGCATTCCTGTCTCTGAGAGAGCTACTGTTCCCTCAGTGGGACGTGGCAGCTCTGTGAAGGGGGGCACCTTGCCAGCACCAGCGAGCTGTGTGTGCAGCACCAGGATAAACCCACCCACTCTCACACTGCTTTTACAGATAAAAACTGCCTTTTCCCCCTTCTCTCTCCTCCCAGCAGGCAGCCAGAGCTTGCAGCATGTAATGGTAAAAGTTTCCGCTTCAGAAATACCAGGCTGGGCTTTCACTCACTCCCTGTTGTGTCTCTGCTGGTACTTTTCTGCACACCAAGTGTGGCTTAGAAGGCTTTTTAACACAAATGCCAGTATTTTGTGGCCAGTGACTTACAGAAGTAGTGTTGGGATGTGATGTTTTCTAGACTGACCAGTGCAGCTGAGGAGATGAGATTTGGAGGGGATGCACTCTTGTGTGTGTTCAGTAGCTCCAGAGACTTGTCTGGTTTTTCCTTAATGCAGTGCTTAGTCTTTAAATTATTCCTGTGTAGAAGCATTGTGCCATTAAAAATCTCTAAGGTGCCTCATGCTGAATTATAAGAGGGAGGAATATGGGACATTTGTGGCTGCCCCATCCCTGGAAGTGTCCAAGGCCAGGTTGGACAGAGCTTGGAGCAGCCTGGGATAGTGGAAGGGATCCCTGCCCATGGTAGGGGATGGAATGAGATGAGCTTTAAGATCCCTCCCAGTTGAGCCATTTCTTGATTCCATGAGTCAATATGATTATTCCTGACTGTTTGTAATGCATATAAAAGTTGTTAAAAGCCCCCCCCAGTGTGAATTCAGCACACTAATGGAAGCATTAAATTTTTTATAACACTTGAGGGATGGCTTTCTGCAAAGCCAAGTGGGTCAGCAAAACACCAGACTTGGGTGGTCAGGGAACTGGGGGGGTTGTGTGGTGGTTATTAAGGAGATACCAAATCCTTCTGTAACTAAATCAGTGGTATCTTGAGCTGCCCTGCCTCTGGCTTCCCATGAATTGTCCCTTTTTTTGTTAGGGCCCATCATGGACTCCGAGGTGGCAGCTGATCAAAAATAGGACAGAATGCAATGAACCTGGAAGTATGTAAATATTAAAAGAAAACAAACTGCTGAGCCTGTTTAAGGCTGTTCATGCTGCATCTCCTCCCCTGCAGGTCAGGGGAGTCTTTCTCTCTTTTTTCGATAGACAAGGGCAGGAAAAAAAGCCAACTTTGTGTGAAGAAGTTGTTTTGAATGAGGCAGAGACTTCTATCAGCAAGGGACCAAGCTGGGACAGCACCAGAGGAGGGAATGTGGAATATTGGAATATTCTCTGGCCAGGCAAAGCCGTGGATGCAGCTTTCATGACACCTCCAGGGTTAAATTCCCCTGAACCCCAGGCCTCCCTGTGCACCCAGCAGACAGGCTGGCACTTGGAATATGGTTTCAATTCCCTGTTCCTCCACCTTTCATAGGTTTGCTTTGTATGTTGAGGCAGTTAATTTTTGGTTTTAAATACATACAGTACTCCCCTTCCTGACAGGCTGCAGTATTCTCCCTGGTGAAGCACTGACTGTCACTCAGAAAAACCCAAGCATTCTTGCTCTGTTGGTTGTTTATTCTTTGGGTTGTTTTCTTTGGTTTTATTCCTTTATTAGCAGACTGGACAGAGGCAGAGAGAGCCTACACTGAAGCTGCTGGCTGTGTTGGGGCTCTTCTTGTGCCTTAAATGTGAGGTTAGGGCTGCATGTGAGCATTACCTGGTCACCATGGCTGTGCATCATGGCTGCTTTTGGGGATTTTCATTTGGTAAATGCTTCATATCCATGTCTTAACATTCTTCTGCCACCTGAAATCAAAGCAGGTTGTGTTGTAACACCTCCTTGTACTAACAAGTGTTCAGCGGTGGATGGATCTGGGGATGTGTTTGTGCATGTCTGTCTTGAGAAATCTGGTTTCTTTTATCTCATAGTTCCTTTGTCATTTAAAAAATGCTCGTAGAGATTCTGTAACCTGTGTCAGTGCCTTGTGTCATGTGTCATGCTACTGTTCCTCCCAGGCAAAGTATTTGGGGATTTATGTGGTTTTTTTAAATACAAATCAAAGAAAAACTTAATTTAGTATAGATGTGAAGGTTGATTTGAGTAAAAATACAGGGATGTGCTGATAGAGTTTCCAGCTGGGCTCTGGGCACAGGGATTTCTGTCCAGCAGGAAGCATTGCTGAGCCCAAAAGCTGAGTCAGCTGCTAGAAGAAAAAAAAAGATAGAAAATAGCTGTCTCCATTTTCTTGTCAAAAAAAGGGGGAAAATGAGCCCCAAATCATCAATATTATCACCCCTATAAGTGCAGTGGCTGCCAGGGTAAGATGAAGGTGCAGTGGCTGGCATGGGGTGAGTAAAACAGCAACAGAAACAGGTGAGCAGATGTGGAAAAACTCTAATACACAGTAGGAGGTAAACATTTTGAAATATGCCTTTGGAACTGAGGCTGATCTTCCACATTAAAAAAAAAAGGGTGAGGGGGTTAGTTTGGGTTTTCCCCCCTTAAAAGTCATTGTGTACCTGAAGCATGTGCTAAATACTAGATTTATAATAGGCTGTTCTGATAGCAGTTGTTCAATTTAATGCATTATTTGATTGTTTTCATAATGATTTTTAGTAGCACTGCAGGGGTAAGTGATGAGAAAGGGCAGCTCCCAGAGTGCTGGCCTGGACGTGTGTGACATTTGGGGAGCTGAGGTCCAGCTACATACACAGATACAGTAACTCAGCTGTTCCTGTCCCAACTCTTGCTTCAAAATGCATCACCCTGGGGCCTGAATGACCTGTTGGGAGTGGGGTAAGAGCAAACCTGTGTGTGCCTGGTTTAAAAAACAGCTTGAAGCACCGTTTGTAACGCTTCCTTCAGCCCAGTGTGGGAATTCGGGCCCATGGTTATAGAGCTCCCTTAAACCACTGCTGGAATTGGTCTTTCTAGGAAACGTGTTCATTAAATCCAGGGTTTCGTAACACCCTGAAAATACTTCTGGCCAGGCTACCAAATCCTTGAGAAGTCCTAGAAGGGAATCTCCCATTCCAAGTGCCTCCAGGTGTTGCTGCAGTGCTGCCTGGTGCTGTCACGTGTCACTAACTGTCCCCCCCGCAGCGCGTGGCTCTCGGGCTACGAGAGCCCAGTGGTGTCCCGCATCAACACCCGGATCCAGGACCTCACAGGGCTGGATGTCTCCACAGCAGAGGAGCTGCAGGTACGTGGCAGCATGGGTTTGCTGCTGGGTGCCACTCACGCGTTCAGCACCTCACTGTGGGTGGATGGCTTGTGCTTGCTCAGGTGGGGTGGCCACAAAAACTCATTTATTTACAGAGGGGAAGAGAAAGTTGTCTTTGCAGAGCAGCTGGTCAGTGGGAAATGTCTTTTTGGGGCTGAAAGGAAACAGTGATAACTGAAACTCTGGATGTGTAATTCCTTTTTATTTAGACAAATAAACTGAGTTCCTTGGCCACAGGATCAAACTTAAAACAGTTAGAAGTTTAGCTTGACTGGTACTCAGGGAAGGCCACCAGTGTGTCTGGTGTCCCTGGGATGTGGGAAAGGCTGGCTGTATGTGTAACTTGAGTAAATTGTAATTTTGAAGTGCTTTTCTTTAATTTCTTGAGGCCTTTAAATGAGCAGCTGCTTGCCTGCCTGTGAGCAGAGCATGAGTACCTAGAAAGCAGGACACCCACAAAGTTGTTCTGAAACCTGCTGTGCTCCTTGTCAAGGTTCCTTGTGATAAAACGACCAAGGATCTGGTTGAAAAGTGACGTTATTTTTTTATAACCAATTGGCAAGAAGGACAGGGAACCCTCTTTATGGACAGTCAAATTCAGGTCAAAAAGTGGTTTAAACTTGATGATGTAAAAGCACCGTGACACTGTTTTGAAGAGAGGCTGAAAGGTTTTCTGTAGAAGAAAAATGCTTCTCTGCCCTGGGAAGCACCAGATTCCTTACCTGGAGCACGCTGCATCCTGCAGTGCCAGTCCTGGATGTGCTCGTGTTGCTGACAGAGGCTTGACATTTCCTGGGGCTTGGTGTTTAAACTTCACCTCTGCAGAGGTTGTAGCTGCCAGTCAAACTCTTGCCTGGATAAAGACTGATTTACTAGATCCTGTGCTTCTCCTTCCACTGTAGGTAGCCAACTACGGCGTAGGAGGCCAGTATGAGCCTCATTTTGATTTTGGAAGGGTAAGTCCTGTTTTCTCTTCACCTCTTTCTTCTTCACAAGCGCTGTGTTTCTCTTTTTCAGGTGGCAAATTATGGAGTGGGAGGACAGTATGAGCCCCACTTTGACTTTGCACGGGCAAGTAAAGAGCTGGAGGAGAGCTAGACCTGGTGAAGCCTGGGCCTTGGGCTGGGGCACACTCTCTGTTCTTCAATGCCTGTTAAATTTTGTAGCTCTTCCACTTTCCTAATCCATGTCTGTGGGGAAAGCCCTCTAAACCACCAGCTGAACCTGTGGAGGTTACCACCTGTGAGCTGAGTGCCAGTAGACTCCTGACAACTGGAAAAAGTCTTATCTCCCTGTCCTTAATTTTTCAATTGGATTTAAATTCCCCACCTGTTTTAGTCCATCTTAAATTGCAGACTGCTGAAATTCAGTTGGTTATTTACTGGGCATAATTCTGTGTGGTTTAACCCCTTCAGATTAACCTTAACCCTGCCAATCCCAGCCACCAACTCTGAATCAGGATCTCTGCTCTGTAAGCACCTGCTCCAAGGCATTGCAACTGATGAACAGGTTTTGTTTGGAAACACTGGGGTTGTTTCCTGGAGTAACAATTGCTGGAATTTCAGGGCACACAAGTTATGGTCACAGGCGGTGGGTTTAAAAACAGACATGTGACAGAAGTTGGTATCAAAACTCATCAAAATGAGATTCATGCTTGTAAGTCAAGTGCTGAACACCTCTTTGGTGGCTGGTTTGTCACTGAGGCTTCCTCCCTACTTCCCAGCTGGAATCCAAAGTGGAGTGTGGCAGGGAGGTGTCCCAGCTGACCCTGGGACCCAGAGCTGCCCTGGCTGCTGCCAAGGACAAGGGGGATGAGTGTAATTAAATAATTCACTTTGCTGTGAGGAGGATTGATAGACTCAGCCTCAGACAGCACAGTTGTTTTAGCCATTAGACATCTAGGCTTAAAGCCCTCCCTCCCTCTCCTACAGAATTTCAAAGTGCCTGGTTTATTTAAATTAATAGATTCACTCCTACAGCATTCCTCCCCTCCTTCCAAGTCAAGGCGTTGGATTAATTCTTCTGCATGAGTCTGTTGTGTGCTGCTGGCTCAGCAGCTGTGTGTCGTTGGCTGCTCTCGGCAACCAGAAAGAAATGCTGATGGAATCTGCCTGCTTTTGTTCACAGAAAGATGAGCCAGATGCTTTTAAGGAATTGGGAACAGGCAACAGGATTGCTACTTGGTTGTTTTATGTAAGTGATACATTTCTGCCATCTGTCACTGCATATTCTATACCATGGAATGATTTAATTCTGCTTTTCTTTCATTCTTTTTTACTGAAGGGACTTTCAAATGAAGCAGCCACTAACTTTGGGGTAATACCTATGGGAGGGTCTTCTTACCCAGACTTTGCAGTTCTTCCATGTGTCTTAAGGAGGATTTCCCCCCTAAATTTGAGCACTAACCTGAATTATTTGCCTGCCTGTTTATTTTTGTATCTGCATCAGTATTTACAGCATGTTCACTGCCTTAACACTCAAGTGGGAGGGACAAGGCTGGGACTGCACTGGGAATAGAGGGGGTTTGGCCTTCTTAAGGGATTTACATCAAAATTAAACTTCACTTTTACTAAAAAGTGAGCTTTTATCAGCCTAAACTCACCTGTCCTTCCCCACCTGTTCAGATGAGTGATGTGTCAGCAGGGGGAGCCACGGTCTTCCCTGAAGTGGGAGCCAGCGTTTGGCCAAGAAAGGTGAGCAGGATTGATCCAGCAGACAAAAGCACTCCTACCCACTTGCCTAAACAGAACAGGCACCAAAGAGAGCTTTAAAATGAACCTTTAAAATAATTGTAAGCACCTCTGTGCTGTCATAACAGTGCTATGATTTTCCTTAAGTGCAGCAACTGGACCTCTGCTGGTGATTCCAAGGGCCCCGCTATTCCATGTGTGGATGCAAATGCAAAACATTTAAATACTCCAAAACACATCTTTAAATCAACTCACAGATTTGAGTATTTTCGTCTTGAGGCATCTGTAGGAAATTCTCCTGTCAGTTTTTTTCCTTCAAGCAAGGTTTGCCTTTGCTGGCCTACTGCTCAGCTTCAGTAAATAACCTTGGCTTTCTTGAATGGGTCAGGAGTTGAATGAAACTGGCTTAGGATTTAAAAGAAAATTAAGAGCCAAGTCTACAGACATACAATAAGTCAAAGGAGACTTATTCCTAAGGAAACAAGTGATAGAATATGGAAAAAAGTCTTCAGTTTAAAAGGAGAATCTGAAACACAGATGCACCTACCTTTGCCTTATTCTTCAGTAAGTGGGTGTGAAAGTGTGTGCTGTACAGGGCTCAGGGCTGAGTGTTCCCTGCCATCCCCAGGGAACAGCTGTGTTCTGGTACAATCTCTTCCCGAGCGGAGAAGGCGATTACAGCACGCGGCACGCGGCCTGCCCGGTGCTAGTGGGAAATAAATGGGGTGAGTACCTGCCTCTGACCCAAGTCTGGGCTCTGCTGGGGGGGGGTGGCTTGGCTTTATTTTTCCTTTGGACTTCAGAAATTATGTTCCTTGTAAAGAAATATATTTATTATACTTTATCTACCTCATATCTCTATATGTTAAATATGTTCTATACAGTAGCATATTTCGTTATGTGTATAAAGGAAATTAATACTAGATCTACTTTAGGAGGCTTTGTAGCTCTGCAGCCATGGAAGGTTTTCCAAACTGGAAGGTTTTTTTGTTGGGTTGGTTTGTTGTTCGGTTGGTTTTTTTAATTACACCAACTTCACATATTTGTGCACAGCAGTGAGGTTGGAATGAGAGAGTCTTTTAAGGCCTCTTCCAACTTAAACCATTCTTTGATTAAAACCCTTTAGAAAATTAGGATAATCTTTAGCTTCAGCAGAGCAGCTGAGCACGTGCAGTGACCCAGTCCCTTTGTGTCTTTGCAGTGTCCAATAAGTGGCTCCACGAGCGGGGGCAGGAGTTCCGCCGGCCGTGCACGTTATCGGAGCTGGAATGACGCAGCGCGGGCTCCTGTCTACTCCGTGTGTGGGACAGGCACACACCTGCCAGTTTACAACTGACTTACAAACACTCCACTCCAGGTTCATCCCGCTGTGCCGGCTGCGGACAGGACAAATGTGCTTTCAGTTCCCTCCAGATCCCCCCCGAGGTTTATCAGCAGAACATACCCAGGTTGACAAGTGTTACTGGAAAAAAAAAAAACGACAAAATACAGATGAGGGCCACAACTTACAGTGGTGTTGTGTGTGGTGTTCCTGTCACCATCATCCCTCTGAGCAGTGTGGGCAGGCAGGGGTTGTCTGGAGTCCTCACACCTGCCAGGCTTAGGGCAGGATGGTTGCCTGGGAGAGTTCCCTTCTAAGGAATGCTGACTTAAACCCATTCCCATTCCTCAATTCCCAGACACTTGACTCTTTGCTTTCCTAGAGTGTCTCACCACTGCAGGCATGCTTTGTTTTTTTTCTCTGGAAAACAGGTTATTAGCATGTTTTAGCCTGGTTTTCCACTTCCACAAAAGCCCCGCTTTTTAAACTTGTCTTCCTTCTCAGCCTGTGTGGAGAATTTGGCTCTTAATCATGACCACATGAGCCAGCAGTTCCACAGGCAGTCAGGATGCTTCCTCAGTGTCAGAGCAGCCTGGGAACACCCACAGCCCATCTTCCCTCCTCTTCTGCAATGTTTGTCCACACGAACAAATGCTGCTTTTGTTCTGTCCTGGCAGCCAGCTCTTCCCTCTGCTCCTCAGGCAGCGGGGACAGGGATGTTCCCATCTTCATTAATCAAAATTGTCGTGCCTTAGGACACTGGAATTTCAAATTGGTTCTGAGACTTCAGGTGTTGAGGTAACACAGAGTCCTCACAGAATGCTCCCCGCCCTCGTCCTCCTCCCAGCTCTCGAGGTTGCAGGAGAAACTCTCAGCCTATTTATAGTCCTGAACCTTTTTTAGATGCAGGCTCACTTTCCTGATCCCTTTCCCTTCCACAGCAGGATTTTTAGCAAAATACGTCACTAGCATGAGGACAAAAATCGAACCTGCACCTGCCTCTACCTAAACAGTCCAATTTTCTGGATGATGATGATGATGTTACTGATTTAGGGGTCAAGCCTGAAGTCTGTACCAAGGGAAAAATTCCAATTTTGGTTAATTGGATTTTCTGCCTCAATAAAATCTTGACAATTGAGCCAAAACAAATAAAACCTATTGTTAAATGTGCTAAGAAATACCTCTGGATTACTGGGAATGCAGTTTAAGGTACTGTAGTTGGAGGAACTGCTTGCTTTCAGAAGACACTTTAAAAGGTCTTTGCTGGAAAATAATTGTTAAATTTCTACTGAGCCTGGTAGCAGTGGGACCCACAGACCTGCCTCTCCTTCTCCTTGCCTGGCTTTTGGCATCTGGAAAACAAAGTCCATCCATAACGCGAGAACACAAAGTCTGCACAGTCCCACCTCACATCTGTACTGCTCCTTTACCAAGAGCAGGAGCTGATCTAAAGAAATTCACCCCAGAACCGTTAGCAGGGCTGATCTTTGGTGGTTTTTTTAGTTATTACAATTTGGTGCTCAGACCCATAAGGTTTTCTCTTTTTCATCCATCTCTCTTCCTATCCATGGCTCTCTCTTTTCTCTTTCCCATCTCTTAGTTTGTTAAGCTCCAAAAAGGTAACCATGGCTGCAGGTACCTCCCATCACCTCCCTGCAAGTAAAAGGGTACAATGAACAGTGTGGTGTTGGGAATCCTGCTTTAGGGCATCCATAAATGCTTGTAGGGAAGCCAGTCCTACCTAGTAAAGGAGCACAAAACAAAATCCCTGTATTGCCAGCAGGAACAGGTGTGGAAAACACCTGCATTTGCTTTTAACTGTCTCATCTCTGTTTAACAATCGCCAAAGCATGAAAAAAGCCAGAGTTGGGGAATTTGGCTCAGCAGTTCCCTCCCTCACCTCAATACCAGTGAGTACTTCCAGTGTTAAACAGCATCAGTCTCAGGCATTGCTTGGGGAGTACAACTGTTCTGGTGCACAACTTTTTAAAGCAGTGAACCACTCACAGGTAATTCTTCTGGAAAGGATTTTCTATTTTGACAGTAAAGAATTTTACTTGGTTAAAGGAAAAAAAAATCTCTCAGAATTAAATCTCAAATCTGCTGAGGCACATCAGGACTGTTTCAGATTATGACAACAGGGTTGGCTTAGATTTTTAAACTGCAGACAATCCCCATTTCCTCTCCTTCCACTGCAGTGGTGTCCATGCATCCAATGCTGACTGTAAGGGATTACACTGGTGCTGCTGCTTCTGCCTTATCCCATCATTTCTCAGAGAGCTTTTGGATCCCCAGCGTGGCTCCTGTGTGAATCTAGTTTTGTATTAAACATGATTGAAAACTGTCTGGGCTCACAGTGACTGACAACTGAGAAACTGCCTTACTGTTACATTTTTTTTTTGTAATAAAATTTTTAATGTAAAAAAAAAAAGTGAACAGGCTTAAAATAAAAGCCACTGCCAGCAGCAGTGAGAAATCCTCCACATCCAATTCTCCTCTTATGTGGCTGCTATAAATCTGATCTCAGAGAGTTTTATCACCATTTGTGGAAACCAAGCTCCTCCGTTTCCCTTCACCATCTCACTGGGCAGGTGCAGGAGCTGCTCCTACCCCAGATGGTCAGCACTAAACTTGGTGTCTCCACTGGGAACAGACAAAAATAAAGGACTGCGAGAGGGGAGGGCAGATAATGCTGGGCTGGAAGCAGGGTCAGCTGCTGAGGGTCCCTTTTCCAGGGGTGACAAATGTATTTTGTGAAGCCAGAAGGTCAAACAACCACTTACCTTGGAATGGTTCTAGGGAGGGGAAGAAAGCACCAGGGACTCCAACAGCACAATAAACTCACATGTGGGAAGGTCAGGCTGGCCTCTTCCATGACCAAAACCACTGGGGTATGTACACCACAGCCATTCCTGGGCTTCAGCCTACAGAGCAGTGGAGCTTGTGCTTAATTCCCATCATCAGGAAGCTGCAAAAAGCACAGCAAGGGCTGGTGAGAGGCCTTGGTCCTTGTGCCTGTGGAACGGAGCCGTGCGCTGCCAGTGGAGCACTTGGCTTGCAGGTAGGGATGTGGTCACACATTGGGCACCTGTGGCACAGGAATAAGCCTAAAGTGCACCAGCACCGTTTTATTGTGGAAAGTTGATGGATGTGGTTCCATCCCCAGCCACTCTGTGCTGCTGAGCTGCTGCCCTGCCCCTGCCAAGACCGGCCTTGGAGGAAGGGAAGGGCTCTGGATCAGCCCTGTCCCACCCCAACTGGTGACTTCCCACCATCCCACCTGGGTCCCTGGGGCTCTTCTGGCACAGCTGCACCTGAAGCGTGACCATGGGGGTCAGCACCATGGGAGGAACCCAGCAAGGCTAAGGACCACAGCAGCTGCAGCTGGAAAGGCAGGGTAGGGTCAGAGACAGGGAAAACGGCCTATGAGTGTCACAGGGTAGGGTAAGGTAAGAGAAAGGAAAGGGTCTGACAGGATCACAGAATCCCAGAATGGCTTGGGTTGGAAGGTACTTAAAACTCATCTAGTTCCACCCCCTGCCATGGGCAGGGACACCTTCCACTTTCTCAGGCCTTGTCCAACCTGGCCTTGGACACTTCCAGGGATCCAGGGGCAGCCACAGCTCCTCTGGGCACCCTGTGCCAGGGCCTCTCCACCCTCGCAATATAGAATTTCTTCCCAATATTCCATCTATCCCTGCCCTCTGTCAGTTTGGTGCCCTTCTTCCTTGTCCTGTCACTCCAGACCCTTCTCCAAAGTCTCTCTCCAGCTCTCCTGGAGCCCCTTTAGGCACTGGAAGGGGCTCTGAGGTCTCTGCAGTTTTCTCTTCTCCAGGCTGAACAATCCCAGCTCTCCCAGCCTTTCCTCCCAGCAGAGCTGCTCCATCCCTCTGATCATCCTGCTGCCTCCTCTGGACTCTCTCCAGCAGCTCCAGGTCCCTCCTGTGCTGGGGCAGCTCTACAGGTAGGGTGTCAGCTGAGCACAAGGGGCAGAGGGGCAGAACCCTCTCCTACAGCCGGGGGAAGGCAGCACAAGGCTGGACAGGGACTCCCGTAGAGACTGGAGCTGCCCACACCCTTGAGCTCGGCCCCCATTAGGGAGGGGGTCTTTAACCAGCCCCCAACCACCCTCCCCTGGCTGCCGGACTCTGACCTGGCTCGGAGGGACTCGGGTATTTCTTAATCGCCCGGCAGTTCTCCTTCCCATCATCAGTGACTCATCTGGCTCCCAAAGGGGGCTTTGGAGCAGCCACGGATCACCCACCAACCCGAACCACCAGCTGCCCCTTCCCCCTGCTGAACACTGAGCAGCAGCTCCCTGACCCAGCCAAAGCCGATGGAAAAGGAGCCCAGTCCCTCAATCCCACGTCCTCCCCAGCAGAGTGCCGCGGAAAGGATCCTGGCACAGCCACGACCTATGGAGGGTGCTCGGAAGGAGGAATGCACCACAGGAGCTGGAGCTTGGCTCCTGAGGGTTTGGCGGAGCCAAGAGGGTTTTTCCAGCTTCATCTGGGATGGGGCTCATTCCCACAGGCGTGGGGGACACAGGAGCGGCGGCACGAAAGGACAGGACAGGACGGGTGTGGTCACCTCTTCCTCCCCATGCAGGAACGCTGCCAGCAGCCTGACAGTGTCCCTGGGAACGTGTGACTCACCACGGCCCGGGGCTGCTCTATATTTAAGCATTACGGAGGCAGAAATGAATGCACGCAGTCAGGAGCTGCCTATCCCGAGGTCAGCACCAGGTTCAGAAAGCAGCTGCCAGAGTTCACCACCGCGGCAAAAAGCATCTGCACCCCTTAAATCTTCAGAGAGAGAAACGCTGGCCCAGGGAAGGGGTTTTTGTAACTGCAGTGTGTCAAAGCGAGGCCAGAGAACCTGCAGGGTCCCACTGTGAGTATCCACAGTCAGGAAGTTCCTCTGCTGCAGCTGCTGAGCCACTCCCCGAGGGAAATCTGGAGGCTACTTTTACCCAATCCTACATTTTTCCTGGTCTTCAGATCTTGAAGTCTGGGTGCAACCAAGCTATTTGCAGCTGGGCTGAAAAGCTCTCAAGAGACTGGCTCGGGGAGGGAAGGAAGGAAGCAGAAGGAAGGAAGGAAGGAAGGAAGGAAGGAAGGAGAGTGGCTCATCCTTGGGGCAGGGCAAAGGAGCTGCCACGTTTTGGAAAAGCAGTGAAACTGCTTTTTATTCATAAACCTTTGCTTCAGGACTAGTGACAAACTAACAGGAAAGTTTCTGACTCCTTTTTACCCAGGCTCTGCTCTCTGCCAGCTGCTCCCTCCCCACCCTGTTTGGCTTTCCTAATTCCAATGGATTTTGCAAACAGCCTGGGCTCCAGAGCCACCCGCTGCAGGCTGCATGTCTTGCTCATGCCACATTCCCTCTGGTTTGCCTCTCTGCAGTCCTGCCAGCATTTTTTCCCTGTCTCTTTGCCTTCAGCAGCACATGGATCAGTCACCAGGGACTGAGGGATGACAAAGAAGGCTGTGTTCTGAAATTGCCTCCAGAGCAACCCTAAAAGGCTCTGTATAAAAGCAAGGACACCACGCACAGACACCCAAAGGCTCAGACATTTCCAAGCTATTCCCAAATAGCTGGTTTGCTCTTTTTCACATTAATTTCTGCCAGGCTGTTGGCACAGGCTGGGAGCAGTGGGACTGCAAACCGGAGTGTCAGTCAGGGTAGGGATTGAACCAGTAGAGACACCAAAGGCCCCACTCACTGCAAGACAGAGTGGGACTCTTGAGTCCAGTTGGCCTGCACTGGAGCTCCCTGACCACAAATTCCAGGGACCATTTCCACCCACAACTGACAGAGCAATCCCTGGCATGGTCTGAACAGCAGCTCTCCAGTGCTCCTGCAAGGAAGTCCTCACCTCCCCAGCACCCCCTCAGCCATGTGCCTGGGGTGACACAGATGTCACAAAAGGCTTACTCGAGGCAGGGATTTGCTGATTCGCAAGCTGCCAACCTCCCTTTCCCAGTGTTCTCTGCATCTGAGTTTATCTCCCCAAAGATGAAGCTGGTTTGAGGTTCCCCTGGGACCTCCTGCACTCCTAAATGTCCCCTCACCCGTAACTCAGCCCTGGCAGCCATTGGCCTCAGACAGATGGAACAAGGAGGCAGCAGCTGCCTCTGGCTCCACACCATTCCACAGGAGAGAGACCATCCAGCTTGTTTGCTCCCATCCCCACTTCTCTGACTTACCCATCTAAGAAACCATGACTTGGCTGTGGTTCTTCCTCCTTATCCCGTGTCTGGAGCTCATCACCCAGGGCCATGTGCAGAGACACAGGCAGTGCCATGGAGCTCTGGCCCTTCAGAAGCAGCAACTCAGCAGGGCTGAATCTCCTGCAAAACAGTAAAATGCCAGAATCTGCATTTGTGTTTGGCATAGATTTGAAATGCCTGCAGCCCAGCTCTTCCTGAGAGGCAGTGCTGTGCTGGGGCACATCTGAAATGTTTTCTAAGAGCAGCCAGAATCTTCCCACACCAGTTCCCTTCTCTATTCTTTGTGAGCAGTTTGCTTTGTCTTTTGTTGTTTGAGTTCATTTGGTTGCTCTCTTTTTAATGAGCAACTTCGAACCCTTCACCAGCTGAGCAAGCCCCTGGGCCCTGACAGACCTGTCCCACTCCAGAGTCAGGACCTGCAGCTGCCCCACAACCCATTCCCTGGCTCAGGTTTCAGTGCCAGCCTTTCCTCCTCGGTCACCTGTGCTACATGTTTAATGTACACTACAAAGGAGCTGTAACAGCCAGCCTCTAACATCAGCCTTCAGTACACATCAAAGGCAAGTACTCATCTACCACACTGATCCCGGAACTGGTGATGCCAAGGAATTGCCCTGAATGCAGTGTTTGTAACCCCAAACTACTCCGAGCTGCTAGATCAAGCCCTCCGAGGCTCTGTGGGCCCGTGGGATTTGCTAGGAGCAATACAGCCAGCAGCTAGGATGGCTGAAGGTCTCATCCCACCCCTGCATGTGCCCAGGAGGCCTAGGGAAAAAGGCAAAGAGTGCTCCTCAGCCTGCCTGAGCAGCAAAAATTTTGGACAGAGATACTCTTCATCTGCCAGCAGGCTGGGGAGGGAGTGAGGTGGCCCATGCAGTGCGCTGGGGGGGAGGTCCCTCCTGGGGAGCTGCAGCCCTGGGGCCATGGGGAGCGAGCCTGTCCCAGCGGGATTGTGCAAACTCCGGCCTCTGGGAGCTGAACTCGCTCCGTATCTCGACGCTGCACTTTGCACTCCCGCCGCGGTGACCTCCCTCCGGCTCCCTGGGCAGCGTTTAAAGTCCAGGCAGAGCGGTGCCCCTGCCTGCTGCACACGGCAGCTCCTGCCCACGGCAGCTCCTGCCCACGGCAGCTCTTGCCCACGGCAGCTCCTGCCCACGGCAGCTCCTGCCCACGGCAGCTCCTGCCCGGGGCTCAGGCACGGGGGCTGCGACATGCGGCTGCTGCAGGCAGCGCTTCTGTGCCTCGCCCTGCGCTTGGGGCAGGGCAGCGAGGAGCCAGCACCCGACAGCACCGGCCCCCAGCATTCCCAGGCAGAGTCATCCTATTCCGACTGGGGCATCGACACCATCCGGGATGGCTTTGAAACGGTGAACAGCTACTTCGACTCCTTCTTGGAACTGCTTGGGGGAAAAAATGGGGTCTGTCAGTACCGATGTCGGTACGGTAAGTGAACCTCACTGCTGCTGGCTCCTCTCTCCTCGCCCTTTCCCCTCTTTCCCTCTCCTTCCCTCCTACCCAGGAGCTGCCCCTCGGCAGTCGCAGCTCCTCTGCCAGCAGCAGCACAGGGACACTGAGCCGCACCTTCCCCAAGAACAGCCCGGTGCCGAAGGCACGGCGCTGTGTGACAGCAGGACAGGATGCAGGTGTCCCTGGAAGGGCACACAGGTACCCGGGCTGTCCGGCTGCCCACAGCCTGGGAGAGGACAGGGAGGGGAGGCTGAGCCAGCGGCCTTAATCTCAGCAACCTTCGGAGTGTCCTTATTGAGCAGCTGTGAGCTGGCTAATGCCGCGGGCTGGAGGAGCAGAGATAACCGCGGCAAACCACACCCCACCGGGAGGAACCTTTAGTGCTCCTGCCTGCTTTGGACTTCAGAGCGATTTACCAAAAAGGAATAGTGTGGTTTGTCCTGGGGGCAGGATGAAGAGGGTGACATCTCTGGGAGGGGAGGGCAGGGGACGGGGTGCACAGAGCTGCAGGCCTGTGGGGTGACAGAGGCACAGGCAGCACAGGCTATCACCAGGGCACCTGTGGAAACAACCTGCTTAGGAACCAGCCAGGAGTTTTCCCACAGACTGTATCCTCTCCTCAGCCTCCTGCAAGTGTCCCACAGCAACATCTTGTGCTGGCAGCTCAGCCTGCCCATCCACAAGTGCCTGTCAGCCCCTTTCCCCACAGCTTCACCCCACACCCCTAGCGACCACCTGGGAAAGATGCTTGTGAGCACAGAGGGATTTCAACCCCTCTCCTCCCTGGAGCATTACTTTTCACAGACTGACTCGATGCTTTGGGAGCCCCCACTGACTCTGTCTCAGTCTATATGGATCCCATGGACCTCCTGCTCTTCCCAGGCCAGCAGCTAGGGCACTGGGACAGAGAGGTGCTGCAGGGCTGGGACCTCAGCTCTCTGCCAGGGGCAGAGGGGCCATAAGGAGGTTAAAATCAGTCTGAAAGTTGCTGACTTCTTAGTTTCGTTTCATAAATAATGTCACAGAATCATAGAACAGGCTGAGTTGGAAGGGACTCATGAGGATCATTGAGTCCAACTCCTGGCCCTGTGCAGGACACCCCAAGACTCACACCCTGTGCTTGAAAATGTCCAAACAATCCTGGAGCCCTGGTAGCCATGGGACCACATCTCTGATGAGGCTGGAAATGCTTCCAGTGCTCAACCCTCTGGGTGAAAAACCTTTTCACCCTCTGGGTGAAAAACCTTTCCTGATATCCATCTAATGTGTAGATATGTGTCCTCCCTCTCCTGCCAGCTCTGCTCCCCAGGCCCCACACAGAACAAACAGGGAGCAGCAAGCCAGGAACCTCAGCCCCATGGGATGGAGAGAGCCAGGGACCTCAAGCCATCACCCCAGCCCCACTGTGGCCCTGGTCCCTCAGCCTGGGGGTCCCTCAGGCCTCTCTGCAGCAGCTCAGGAGGGCCATGTGTGCTCCCAGTGCCTGGAGGAGGTGGCCCCCCAGACCCCACAGCAGCACCCCAGCACACAGATGAGCCCATTAGGCAGCCTTCCCCCACGCTCACGGTGTGCCAGCCCCAGGCCATGTGTGTGACAACCTCCTAGAGGTCCACACCGTGCTCCAAATTCAGAGCAGAAAGGGACTCAGCCTCCTTAATGTAGAGACTGAAACCCCTGGCAGTGGGAAAAATGTGGCTGGGACTGCAGTGTGCCTGAGGTAATGCTGATATTCAGAGCTGGTTTCAGGGAGCCTCAGGACTCACCAAATCGTGCAGAAGTTACTGCTTTTGGACACATCCAGAGGGCTCTCCCTGCCTGTCCTTGTGACATCTCCAGAGAGCAGCACAAATCCCTGCTCACACCCCAGGAGCACCCTGCATCTTACTGGAACAGTGTTTTACCTAGAAAGGAAAACAAGCACATCGTTAGCCCAGTTCTCCCCTCTGCTCAACAGCTCATTAATCACTGCCTGCAGGAGGAAACTCCTGAAATGCTGCCCACGTGGCTCTAAGGGTCTTGCTGGACCCTTGCAGGACCATTTGTCCTTGCTAATCTGTGGCACAGATGTTGCAAACTGCGAGTGGACAGGATGGTCCCAAAGCAGTGAGATCCAGTCCTTGCCCAGAAGGATGAACACAAACCATCTTTGTGCTGAATCAGGGCCTGATTGCTTTTTTTCCCAGGCATGAAGGAAAAATTATTCCTTCTACTTCCTTTCATTTCAGCCAAGAGATACCAATAATAGCTTTTTTTTGCCGCAGTAAAAGTCAGGACTCACCTGTGATTGCCACATCCATCTTCAGCTGAGCACATGGCACTTGGATGTTGAGGCTGCTCTAAGGCTCTCCTGATTTTTCAGCAGCTACTGAGGCCTGAAAACAACCAACTTGATGCATTACTCCCTTAAATCAGGACGTTAGGGTTACATTAGCATTTACTGGCAAATATCCTCCTGCTTACGAAGTCTCAGGGGGCATCTCAGGGGAAGCAAACAGCCTGAGCTGGGAGGGAAGCCCTTGTAGCTTTGCTCAGCATTTGGCCCTGAAGGGCTGTGGGAAAAGAGCCTTCCAAGGCAGGCTCTCCAACAGGGCATACAAGGCTGGGTATGTGCAGGCACCTCTGCTCAAAGCCTGCCTGCCTGAGGAACACAAACAACAATGGACCACCCAAAACTGCAAGGAGCCCTGAGACCATCCATTCACCCAAAAACACACTCGCCTCCCCCTGCCAGTGTCCCAGCACTGCAGTGCCTGAGACCTCCTGCATCGCCAGCTGCTGTTCCAGCCAGCTGGCTGCTTTCCAGCCTGCTGGAACAGCTACAACAGCCTGGGGGTATTAAAACACATCAGGGAAACTCCAGTTCTAGGGCTGTGCCAACACGGCAGTGGCCTGAAATCTACCTTCCTGCCTGTAAAGATGGGCAAGCAATAAATGATAACAGGAGCACTGAGTCGATGCTCGTAGAGAGGCAGGAATGCCTGATATTCCTGTTTTGTTTTCCTGTTAACTAGAAAACAAGATGTGGGAGAGAGGTTAATTGTGGTGTCTTGGACTTGACCTAGCTGAGAAAGAGTACAAAGGGGCACTTTACAAGTTTTAAAGCTCTGTTTTGCAGAGGGGAGGGGACAGGTTTCCTACAAGAGCTTATCCTGGAGGCAGTTAGATGTTTTGTGGATCAGCACAATCCTTATGTGAGGTTTGTTTTTTTTCCCAGGACAGCTTTCTAAAACATTATAATAACTTTGGCTTAATTGAAGATCTGGAAACACAGGTATCTTTGGCTGGGACCTGGATAATGGAGGTAGAATTGGATAACTGGATGATCTTAAAGGTCCCATCCAACCCAAGCCATTCTATGATTCTATGATCTCCACATCCCCAAAAAGTCTCACTCCTACTCAGACTTGCCATCTTATCCCATTAACTGTCAAGTGTGCTGCAGGAACAAAATTTACAATCAATATTACAAGCAAGTCACTCAAATTTGGCTCCATCCTGCAAAACCTACAGAGGATTTTGAACTTTCCTCTGCCTCCTGCATCAGTTCAGGAACATTTGAGTTCTGAGTCCCAGTTCCCACCCCCTTCCAAAAAAACCAACAAGGCTCTTTTGGAAGGGGAAAATTGCCTATTGGCATCTCAAAGCTGGACAGGATTTCAGTTTGTTATTTATTTGTACCAAATCTGTTATTTAAGCAAAACAGCTCTGGCAAAGTTTAAGTGAGAGGTGCTGGGAACACTCCTACATAAGTCTCTCTGAGGCTTTTGGCTGTAAGGCCTTCCCAAGGGCACAGCAGATTTATGGTTGAATTAACCACTGGCATTTTAGGTAGCTCAACAGCAAAACGGGGAAAGCATCTTAAATAATTCCCGGTGCTGACAAGAAGCAAGAAGTGGAAATGGAGTTTAAAAGAACCCAACCCTGCCTTGAAGGGCTGAATTAGATCCGTTTTATGTCTATATAAATTCTCTAGCCATGCTCAGGGAAGTAGAAACTTAACCCTTGATGTGATGGGCCTCAGAAGGCTCAGCTCACAAGTGTTTTCATTGGAGCATTCACACAGTTTGTGTTTTCCCAGAGCAGGAACAGGACCCAGGGAATGGCTGGAGCTGTGTCAGGGCAGGGTTACGTTGGATATCAGGAAAAGGTTCTTCCCCCAGGGGGTGGTCGGGCACTGAAGAGGCTCCCTTACAAAAATCAGGTTAAAATGCTGTTGCAGGTACTGCTAGAGATGGCTGCTAGCTGGACTCTTCCTACATTAGGTAAATAATTATTCACAGAGGGAGTTCTTGCTCCTTTATGCATATTAAGAAGCAGACTGAGGAAGGTGCAGAGATTAAAGGAATAGAAATGATTTGCAAAATGTGGCAGTGCATCACCATAGGCAGAAAATGCACCAAGAAGACCAGAGCAAGATCAGACGTGCAAGGTCTGGCACAGTTTGGGGGAGATCCACAGCACACCAACAGTCCAAGAATGAACTGAGGACAGAAAGAAACCCCCTTGCTAAGCTAGCAGTGTAAGCAGTGGTGTTTGGGGATGCAGACCAAAGGGGAGCTGCCTGTCACTCCTTGCTTTTTGGACCTAGTCTCGGGAAGATCAGCTTTCCTAACATTTGTCCTGTCTTTTCTTTCCCAGGGAAGGCTCCCATGCCACGGCCTCACTACAAACCCCAAGAACCCAATGGCTGTGGCTCCCATTTTCTGGGGCTCAAGGTACCCGAAAGTGTATGTACTGTCCCACCCGCCATTCCCAAGGGATGCGGCTCTCTCATCACATCACCAGCTCATCATTCTGGGCAAGGAAAAGGCTGGGCTGGGCTATGCTGGGCACTCGGTGACAATAACCTATGTGCACACAGCAACACTTGAGTGCATCCTGCCCCTTCACCCCTTCCAACACTTTTTGCCTCAGCCAAGCACTGAATTGAACCTACAGGCTTTAATACGGCACCCACTCGTTACCTTACAGGCAATTAATGAAATCATACTGGAATCACCAGGAAAAGCTGTCCCAGGAGGCTCTCAGAGCAAGGATTCCTATTTTTAGCTCATGCATTATTGCTGCCCATAGAATCTGCAGCAATTAGGCAGATTCCTGCTCTGACAACCCCTCTCTTTGCAGCCCATTTTTCATGTTAGGTATAATTCCTGAAACTCTATTTCACTGCAAACCTTGTGGGCATTTCTGTGGTGCCTCCTCTGTACCCAGGCAATCACAAGTGCAACAAAGGAACAATTCATCTCCTAAATTTTACGTGAGGAAGGGGAAAAGGAGGAATAATTTATAACAAGCTAACAAGTCCAGTCTCTCCAGGAGACAGGCCTTCTGCCCCATCATCCCCAGGGTTATTAGCTAAGCTTACAGAGAGCAGAACTCCCCTGACCACGCTGTGTTTGTCCTTGGCCTCAAGCACATCTCTGAGAAATAAGGCATTAAAATACTTATGGCATGTTTATTAGGCCAAAAAGCAAGACCTTGTCAGGTTGTGGGAAAAAGAGGAAATAGAAAAGGGCCCTTTCCCACTGTTGGCAAGGACATGGAGCTCTCTGATGAGGTCTGACAAATGAAAACTAGAAAATGGTCATGGAGGGGCTGTTTCTCACCTCTCTACCACACGTGAATTCCCTGGGACACAGAGATGAGAACATGATGCAGTCTGCACTGAAACTGCACCACTGACACCACAGTGCTGCTCCCTCATCCCTTAGATGGTGAAGGAGCAGCACACATTCCCTCCTGCTGCCCCAGCTATCAGGAATAGCTTCTGGAAAAGGAGCCTGCTGGGCTCTGCAGCACCTCACCCCGTAATAGCTGTGTGAGCCTGAGGCCAGGATGCAGCCAAGGGACACTTCTCTCTTTCCCCAGCTAGACTTGGGCATCCCTGCCATGACCAAGTGCTGTAACCAGCTGGACATTTGTTATGACACCTGTGGGGCCAACAAATACCGCTGCGACGCCAAGTTCCGCTGGTGCCTCCACTCCATCTGCTCTGACCTCAAGCGCAGCCTGGGCTTCGTCTCCAAGGTGCAAGGTAGGCTTCCCACCTCACATTCCCTGTGCAGGGAGGCATGGAGGGGAGGGGGTGGGCAGGGAGCCCCTCGCGTGCCAAAAAGAAGCAAAACTCTGCAGTAGGGAGCAGCATATCTGTCCTGTATGTGTCACGGGTGGGTGAGAACACAGAGATCTGCCCCTCTGCCGCACCCTTCTGTCCCACGGCTGCAGACTTGCAGTTATTTGCATTTAGAAAACATTACAATGTGTGAAAAAAGCCACAAACAACCATGGAAGCAATTCCTTCAAAACTTGAATGCACTGCCAGACAGCTCAAACGCCTTCATGGGATACCAAAAAGCCTTCCAGGGCTGGTGAGGCACACACCGAAAGCTGTATGTGGCCAGGGGCCAGTAAAACTGAGAGCCAAGGACAAGGCTCTCAGGGGTCTGGTCACAAGTAAGAGATGATGATGGCACCAGGGACACACCAGGCTGGGTGGTGGCTGAGCCACTGCAGGCAGCTCTGGATGGCTCAGAAGTGCTAACAAAGCTCTCATGATGTGCCAGCAGCTCAAGTGCCACCCTGGTTTTGCCTAATTTAAAAAGCCTCAGCCTGCAAGTCTGAGAAGAGCTTTTTTGGTAGCCTCTGCTGAAGCCCTGCTCTAAGGTATCCTTAAAGAGGCATTTGTTTTCCAAAGGTGCAGCCTGATTAGGACACACAGCAAGTCTGCACCAGTACTAGTGCAGGTGGCTTCCTACCTGGTCACAGATAAATGCATGGAAAGAGTGCCCAGGCCAGCAAGAGAAATCAAAGATGTGGACTGAGACATAAGTGCTACAGGCTGAGCACAGCCATGGTCACCCTTATCAACAGGTCCTCATGCAGCCAACTTCTTCCTGGCTCTTCAGATTTTCCCCTGCCACTTTTTCATACGGTTCCTGCTTGTTCTCTGCTTGCAGCAGCAAAGCAAACCTAGACCCTAGGGAGTTAAGGTAGAGCAGAGCCCACACTCCTGGGCTGAGCCAAGCCACCTCTGCCAGGCAGGAGTAGATTCCTCCAGCATCTCTGTCTTGGCTGCTGTAGGAGGCACAGGTAACACCAATGAACCTCTGAGCCATCCTCCCCTCACCTTGGGCTCTACAGATCCTGTCCCCAGGGCTGCTCTGAGCAGCTCCTGTCACAGTCCTCCTCCACAGCCATCCCAGCTCTTATCTGGCATCCAAAGCCTTGGTTTTCCCACTGACTCACCACAGCCTCTCCAGTGCCTGCCAACTGAGCAGCCTCCTAAGGGAACAGGAGCTCTGAGGTGTTTGGAAAGGCTGAGACAGGAGAAAACAGTCCCAAAGGCAAGGCTTTCCCAACTTCACTATGCATACAGCAGTCAGTGTTAGTGCCAGTAAATAAACCCCAAAGACCTAATATTAACCTATTTATTTACTGACAAGCACTTCTGGGGTTATTTCTTGGGACGAGGAGCGGCTAGAAGTCAGGCAGTCAGCTGCTCCAGCTGCTGTAGGATTTTTCATGCTGGCTGGCAACTAGCACCATAACTCCCCAAAAAGCCCAGTAAGATTGGTTAATAGTGGCTATAGGCAAAACTGAGAGCAGGAGGAGTAATGTGGAGGCCTCCTGGGAAATCTGTTTGGTAAACAGTGCTGTTTGCAGAGCCCCAGATGATCCATCAACAAGGCCTGAAAGAGGCAAGAAAGGAGGGGTTTAGGGGGGAGAGAAATTAGTGCCACCCTGGGGAGAAAGGAGGAGGGAACCTCAGGATTTATAAAAATGTAGTTCTCAGAGAGAAAAGACGGCAGCCCACCGTCTTTTTTTTTTGCTTCCAATTGCAAACCCCACAGAGCTCAGTGCAGGGCTCAGGCCGGGGCACTCCGGATCACCTGTCCTTACCTGCCCATGCCGTCCTTCTCCACAGCCTGTGAATCCATGGCAGACACGGTGTTCAACGCCGTCTGGACCCTGGGCTGCCGGCCCTTCATGAACAGCCAGAGGAGCGCCTGCATTTGCAGCGACGAAGAGCGGGATGAACTGTGAGGAGGAGCGGGATGCCCTGTGAGGAGCAGCAGCCGCCCGGTGTCCCTGAGGCGCTGCCAGCGCCCCTCTCCAGCACAGTACCTCCTGCCAGCCCTGGGGCCAGCACGGGGTGGGGACGCGGGCCACAGGCATCCACGCCCGGCTCTGGGCAGAGCAGGCCGGCCACGGACAGAGGGCAGCTCCACGGCCCCGCCGCCGCCCACGGACAGACGGCAGCCGGGCCTGCTGGCTGCCGCGGTGCAGCTCCACAGCCCCGCTGCCCCTCTCCAAGCCCACCAGCCGGCAGGATCCCGTGCCAGTTCTCTCCACGGACCGAGCAGGAGAGGCAAGCAGGATGCAGTGCTGGTTATAAACACGGGACTTACCTTAAATACACGCTGTTACCTCCCTCCAGCCTGTAGCTCTCTAATTTGCAGTGCAAGGCATGAGGTTTCTGCAAGGCCTGTGAAAGTCCCAGCCCATGGATACGCTGTTTACGTTTTTGCACCACTGGTGACAGACTGAAGAGGGGTAATTTGTTTTCAGTACATTGCTCACACCCATCCCTGACACTTTCCATCCTGTCATTACGCACCCTGATGACCCTGCGTATTTAAATACTTGGTGGATCCTAAACTGATTTAAGACATCTGGAGATTTCTTAAGCATGAGTTAAGGAGAAGGGCTTGAGCTGTTTGTGGTACACAATCGATATTCGGGACCAAAGCCCACCATTTATCACATGTGAAATCACAGCCCTCTCTCCCAGTCTCAGGAGAGGAAGCCACTTTTCTTTGCCAGTGTCATCCACATCTATTTAATTACTTTTCTCCTGTAGCATTTAACAAACCTTTGCCCTTAGGATCCCTTTTTACACAAAATGGCTGGGTATCCACCTCCATCTCCTGCAGGAGGGAAACAGGAGGCTCACAGTGGCCTTGGATGAGATATTCCAAATTCTGGAGGCTTATCTGTCAGGTGACAGGACTTATGTGCTTCCTCTGTGGGGCTGCTATCAGCAGCCTCAGACACCGCTCCTTCTAAAACGTGGTTAATACTCCCATCTGTTATGGGGAGCTTTTGTTGCATGCAAAAGCAGAATTTAAAGTGGTGCATGGCATTTTGCCTCCACAGAACATTGGCAGACAGCTTTCAGCTGGGTTTCTTGTGGGAAGGAAGTTGCTACTGGGTGTGCGCGTGCCATGCCATGTAAATATTTCAGCGGCTCCTGCAAACGTATTTATGGTTATGTTCTTCCGTCTGCCACAGAGAAGTTAAGGCTGCAAAAGGGTGATTTAACAAGAGTGGAAACAGTCTGTCTTGGTTGCTTTTCTTCCAGTTTAAATGGGTTTAAAATGTATGCATGGAGCTATAAATTATTTAAGCCCTGCATTCCTGTTCCTGCCAGTCACCTTTGCCTCACAGTGAACAGCAATGAGTCGTTCAGCTGGCCCCAAGTGGGCTGGAACAACAGGAGCCCACTGCTATCCACACCAGGAAAATGGAAGTGACTGCGTGGGGTGTACTGGGATGTTTTCCAGCACAGAGGACTTCAACACTGATCAGATGTAATGACAGCCTTCCCTGGCTGGGCTAATGCCACCAGAGAGGGAATTCTGCATTGCCAAGGTTCACCGCTCTGTCAGAGCACGAGGCTGGACAGACCTTGATTATCCAGCTAAGAAACACACATACTTTTGGCTAGGGATGGGAAGGAAACATTCCTCATTCCAGACACTTCCCAAACTTTGTATGTTGTTGGTGAAATGGTGCCTGGGGCCAGTTTAAATGTGAATATATTCCTATGATTAAATGACAAAAAAGAAATTAAAATGGCTGTATCGTCTACGTTCAATAGCTGACTGGATGGCAAATATCTTAATTTATTTTATAGTTCAAGTGATATCAGATTAAAGCCAAGTAACTGCTGGCAGGTGATGACACACACTGGAGAAATCAAAGTGTTGTGAACAAAATCTCTGGACCCAGACACTGATGCACTGGAGACGTCACTAACATAAATCATAATTTCTCCCTGCTTTCAGACCACCATTCATCCCAAAACCCCAGACACTGCTGCAAGCAGGCCAGCTATTGAATAAGTTCATTTTTCACAGAGGTAACCTGAAAAACCCCAGCAGCAGCTCTACAAGGATATATTTGAACCTTCAAGTGGTGTCAGTGACTCCAGCAAAGCACCAGAAAATCCTGTGTAGGAGCGAACCAGCGCATGGACTCCAGTGAAACTGCATCCAAACTAAAAGTTGCTTCCCCTCCATGCCACTCCTGCTATCCAGTCATGTACAGCCATGGAAGCAGCTGATCACAGGATCCTCCAGGTTGCTGCACAAACCTTGGGTCATCTTCAGTTCCACCCTGCTCTGGACACAGAGACACCACTTTGCTCATCCCGTGGCTTCCTCTTGACTTTGTGCATTGGCAGGATTGTTTTCAGCTGCAGAGTGGAGCTGCTTCATGTGAACTTATCAGGAAGAACCAAATAATGTGCACAATAACTGAAACAAGCCAGGAAAGGAACTTCTCCCTCCATCACTGCCCCCACATCCCTTCCATATCAACAAACAAGAGCAGTTGATTCTCCAGAAGGCACCAGATAATTAATTTCATTTCCCAGCTCTTGTTTTATCAAAACAAATACATTTAGCGGGGGCTGCCTGAACAAAGAAGTGACAGTGGGAAACTTCCCCTGTGGTCCTAATGCAGATGTGAATCAGCAGAACAGCAATCCTAGGAGAAGCCTTTTTTCTTTTTCTTTCACATATGGTTAGACAACACATGAAAAGTGTCTTTCCATTTATACTTACCATCATAGAAATATTTTTGTTTACTCGAACACACACATGTATTTCCAAGATTGGAAAAGCAGCCATAAGCTACTTAGAAAAATTATTAAACTCTCAGCCATTAAATGTTCATTGCTCACTGGAATCTCACTTGCCAGAACAAATAAATCTGTGAAAGAGGTTGAAATGTTTGAGGTGATTTGTGACTCCCTTCTAAATGGTCCCTTCAAACGGATTCCCCTTCCATTTGAAAGCAGCAGCAAATTTTGGCTTTTGCAGCAATTTGGCTGCTCCAAGCAAAGCAGAACACGGGTGAGGAAGGTTGGGGGAATTCCAGCAGACCTCCAACCACACAGGACAGAGCTGCAGACTGAGAAGCTTCTAGTAGAAAACCTTGGGAATGCACTGCAGTGCCACTGCCACAGGTGGGGACAGATGCCTCCCCTCATCCTCCAGCCCTGCCTGTCCTACCTTGTCCTTCAGTGCTGGCTGTGGCTCCTCCCTTCCACTCCACATCCCTAATCCTTTACCACACAGCTTGGTGAAGCCCAGAGGAGCCTGAGCTGATCACATCCGTTGTATTTTCTTTGGAAGGAGCTTGACAGCCCAGAGAGATTCCTGACAACCACGATGCCACCACCATCACCAGTAATTGTGTCCCCTGCCATGGCCACTCAGACAGTGCTGCCATGTCTCCTGTCACCAGGCTCACTGGTGAACTTCCCACATCACCAATGACTGCTATAAATAATAAATGTGCATTCCTCTAATCCTCTGTTGGAACCACGGCCTCTCTAACCAGGGTAATGCAACACAACTTCCAAACAAACACTGGGCAGCAGCACACATGAGGGTGGTGTTTATAGATGTTTAATGGGGTTTCTCTTACAATCAAGGTGCTATAGCACTTAGGAAAGGCATTTTTGGTGGTGGGAGAAGAGGGATAAGAATAATGATGCACTAAATACAGGAGGAAACACTATTAAACTTCATGCAGTTATCAAAAGCCACTAAAAAATCAAATCTCATTAAATACTTTTGCTATTTAAAATCACATTTAAATGTGCCTGTGATAGATCTGACCTTTAGCTGCCTGTAATGACAGTTGCATGGCTCCAAGGAACTTATACATGATGAGATATATTTTATACATGTTTTTATTAACAGTCACCCAAAAGCTTCAGCATCACTCACAGAGCTGCACAGCAAACACACTCAGCTACAATACTATTTGTACTGTCTGATGCAAGAAGGGCTTGGGTAACATTTGTTTAGTCAAGGACAAACAGTCCTGGGGCCCGGAGGTGGATGTGGGGAAAGGCAAAGTCAGGTAACACTTCCAGCCTGCAAAGAAACAGGGTCCCTTCAGCTGAAGGGTTGTTGGGGAGAAATGCAGATAAAGCCAAACTGTTCTGCAGTCCGAGTCACACTCCAAGGGCTGCCTCGTGGGCCCAAAATACTTCACAAATAATCACCACAGAGTTAAGGAAATGAGTCCTGAGGTTCAAGTGGAGCTTTAACGAATATCTCTCGTTTCTCAAACCACCAAAACAGGAGGCAGTGATAAGGAAGGCCAGGGATGCTGTTCCAGAGGGTGGGTGTCACTCATCAAAGTCGATCCTGATGGGGCCTCCTGTCAGGATGTGGTTTGCCATGCGAGATTCCCTCTCCTGCTCCTCCTCCCGTGGCTCGGCCGACCTGCGCACGCGTCTCCGGCAGCCCTGGGCGCAGCGCGAGGTCTCGTCCAGCGCCCCGCACACGAGGACGCGGCAGTGCAGGAACACCTCCTGCCGTGGGGACACGGTGGCACGTCAGGCCACGGCTCTGGACACCTCTGGCACTGCTGCCAGAGCCAGAGCCGCGGCATTCCCGCGGCACACGCTCCGTGTCCAGCATCGCCACCCGCGGCCAGAACGGCTGCTCCGTCCCTTTCCTTGTGTGCCCTCTCCAGAGAGCCTGGCTGACACCTCAGAGCCAAGGGTGGGGACACAGGGAATAGGAAGGCCTGAAATGATCCTCCAGATGAAGGGATGAAAACGGCAGCAATCAGCTTGGAAGAGCTCGCACGCACTGGCAGGAGCTGCATGTCAAGACTGCATGAAGCCTCGCAAGGAGGGATGGAGATGTGCAGGAGAATTTCAGGTGAGTTGCGAAAACAAAGCCATGAAACGGAGGGGAAAAAGCAGGGAAACACAGGGTGGTGAGAGGCTAAGTTGAGGGAAGAGGGAGAATGCAAAGAGCAAGGAGACAGCTGCCTTTTCTCCTCGCACAGCAAAGGCAGTGACAGGTGCTGCTCCCTGCCCTGTAAATGACAAGGAGAGCAAGCAAGATCCCTGCAAGCAGCAGTCGCAAAGACTTGGAGAGGTTTGAAGCAGAATCCATTGTGCAGGATGGGAGGATGCAGGCTGGAGGCAGCAGGGGTAATCAGAAAGCCAAGGAAAATTTCTGAATTTTAAAAGATCTCATCTGTTTTAACCCTACTGGGGCTCTCCAATAGCTGGAGCAGCAGCTTTATACGTTTTGGAGTAGCAGTGTTGACTGAGCATAACAATGACTGGAAGATCCAATCTCCTCCAACACAGAAAGGCAAGCTATTTGGATTAGGAAAATGACATTATCCTTCCACTGTCCTCCCACTACAGAGCTTCTGCCCCAGAGAGACAGCCTGGCTTCACACTGAATTAAGCAGTATGGTGGCCTTCTCTTCTGGAGTCCTGGCATCTGTACTCACAAGAGCTAGAGAAGACACAAAGTTGAAGAGATCCCAAACTGAAAACTGTGGTTTTTTAAAGACAGGGCACTGTGAAATATGACTGAGAACACTTCTCTCACCTAGCAAACAAGGGTTCACCAAGACCACCCTGGAAGCAACAAAGAATTTAGCCTGCTGTGGCACTGATGTTCCAAAACTGTCCTTCATATTTTAATTTTAGTTGTTTTTATCAATCTCTCCTGAAGTACTTGTGACAGGCTCCTGTGAGGTGCAACTGCTGGAACAGGCATAGCAGCACCTGCCTTGGACCAGCCATTTCATACCCTTTTCCAACTTGGTGCTGAGGCTCCTCAATTGTATCAGAGCTGATGAAATATCTAAGAGTTGAGTTTTGAGCTTACCTTGTTGTCTTTGCCCAAAAACTTGAACACAGGAACCTGGAAATGCTTGGCAAGATGGTCCTTTGACGTGTACTGCTTCACGGAATCATCAGAAACGCAGCTGAGGAGAGCAGAGGGATAAGGCTTTAATGGGTTTCCCAGAAATGGAAAAAAAAAAGAGAAAAGACATTCCAGCCTGCTTAAACAGAGAAAGAAAAGGAGAGATTGGTTCTCTCAGGCTCAGCTACCATCTCTGCTGCTTCCTCTTTGGCCACAGGAGAAAAGTCGGGAATCATGGGGAAAAACAGCAGCATTGCTAATAGCATCTCCAGACAAGGAACAGCTCAGCACAGCAGAGGGCTGGCAGGACGTGGCCCAGTCCCCTCAGAGAGCAACTGCCAGCGAGCTGCAGGCAAATCTGTCCTCGCTTCACCTTCCTGTGCAACAGCCTGCAGTGTTACACACTTCAGAATGTGCTATGCACTTACTGCATACACAGAGATCTGCACATAAATTATGCTTAAAATGAAGCAGCCTGCACCCACATTACTAAAATATGACAGATTATGAAAAAAGATTTACTTTGCTTTATATCATTTACATTTTTCTTCCCGCTGGATTTGGTCAAACAGCTCAAATTCACTACACCAAAAATTTATCATTTCAGTTTTTCCATCACTAGCAATGCATGATTGTACGAGAGGTCGCAGAACTGCAAGAAAATAAGCTGCTTTTATAACTAGTTACATTCCAGGTGTATTGCATTTATAAACTATTACAGCCTATTTAGAGTTTGACAGACAAAAAGTTATGGTGGCTCAATAATTACTGCTGATTATTGCAAAGCCCTGGGCATCTTGGGAGGCCCTGATGCTGCTGTGAAATTGCATTGCAATGCAGCTCGTCCTTTCTAGCAAGTTAATTCCAAAAACGTGGACTTTGAAAGATATTAAAAAAAAAAACCAAAACACCAGATCAGTGGTGGAAGAGACAAGAAGAGGTACTAGTGTAGCTCAAAGTCTTGCTCTTGCAGCAAGCTTCAGCTCCCATCTTTACAGGAGAAATATGCACGGCATTGTCAGCAATGCTGATGTTTGACATGTTCAGCTGTAAAAGAGCAGTTCTGCCTTCACTGGAACATTTGGGAACCTCTATGTTGTTAAAATTCCTTTTTAAACAAGGCATCTGATCATAAGGAGTGACAGTTAAAGACTTTCCATAGGTGAGTGGCCAAGTTCCAGGGCCACGAAGTCAACTCATAGGCATGTTCTCATTTGTGAGCGTATAAACTGTGATGATTGTTGGACACTGGTTCAAACTGACTCCTAAATCCCAGGTTCTCCAAAGGTTCTCCATACTGCTGGAAGGAAACCTACTGGTCTGGGGCTAAGGAGATGGAAAGTAGAAGAACACCACAAAGGAATCAGAGATACATAGACAAAACCAGTTCACAAACCTCATGAGCCATAAGGGCAAGTCCTTTTGCATTTGTGGGGCCAGACCATATCCCACTCTCCTAGGAAACCCCCAGAGACTCTGCTGCCCACTTTGGTGAGGTGAGAAGAGACAGGTATGGAAGGAAAAGGGGTGAGCCTGGTCAGGATAAGGGGAAAATCCCCCTATCCCTGTGCATAATGTGCTTAGGTGTGGGGAGCAGAGTGGCAGTGCCGTGGGAGCTGTGCTCTGACCCTCTTACTCAGGGTTGCAAGGTTAAAAGGAAGGCTTGCACAACAAAATATCCACCTCAGCCTAACAAGTGGGGCAGCCTGATGCACAGCAAGATGAGCTTTGCAATGGAACCACCTTAACCACCTCGAGCTCTGCTGAATCACAGCTCCTGACCTCACCAGTGACATGGCCTTGCTCCAGATGCCCCAGAGAGCTTCAACATTTATCAGCTGTGCCATCGGTCAATGCCTTTGTTTCATTTTGTTTTCAGAAGGCAGGGAATTAACAGAGAAGAGAGCAGTAGAGGGAATTGTCCCATTCCTCAGTCCAAGGTACACCCCCTCCAATTTAAACAGTGTTTCCCTTTGGAATATGCAGTTAACTCTTGCAGGTCTGATCCTACATAAACTGATACAAAAATCCCACCTTTATTGCCATGGGCTTTTGGGGCTGGATTTATAGAAGGAAACTGAGTTATTATAGAAGTGTTTAGAGCAGGGACAACTTAGCAGTGCATTCAGCTGATTTAATTTTGAATCACTGGGGACACTGGGGCCTGCAGAGTGGAGCACTTCTCCCTTCAGTGAAGTTTTAATGCCCTCTTCAGGTACCAAGGGACTGCTGGTGCCATAAATCCTTCAACCAGTGCTGGGGTGAATTCAAGAGATGACATTTCCTGCCTTCTCCCTTCTCTATCCAGCTCAGGTTTTGACTGCTGTTTTGAATCCCATCATTTTCACTCATGGGGAGAAACGAATGATTGTTTAGGGCCTTGACCCTGTGAAGGGTCCATGGGAACTGCCAAGCCAGGGAGTTAATAAAAGCAATTTTTCCATTACAGATGTGCTCATAAAGCCCAGAAATGTTGGGCACAGAAGGACTGCAGCCTTCTGCAGGATGGAGGAAGAGCAGGCTAATGCTGAATGCTCTGTCAGAAGGAAATGAAAACAGTATTTTTGGGTACTTTACATTGCAGGACCCTTTTGCTACAAGACAATCACACAGGTCTTGCCACCAGAAGCTGTAACAGTGGATGATTTGTCTGGCAGCTGAGGACATGATTGTTGTTATCATTAAATGGTCTGGCAGGCAGCATACAGGATTTACACAAGCACAGTCCCTTGACTATCAGGCTACAACTCGGGTATATCTTAGATATTCCTTTGGCTGGATTTCCCTCCTTAGAGGACAGCAGGCTGCCTCATAACTATGACATTTCCTCAGAGCCATCTGGTTAGGCAGCTGGATGCAAACACTCCACAGCAATGCTGTAGCATGGCACTGTCATTTCAGCACCCAAAGAAGTGTTGGAAAGGAGGGATCATCTCAGGAGCCACAGCTGAGCCCACAGCAAGGCTCCCCAAACCTCTGATACAAAAACCACTACAACAGTGAACCCACAGATCTGCACAGAATTACTTTTAGCATATCCTGGAATGATCACTAATCCCAAACACCTCAGAAAATTACAGCCAAGCTGAAAGACCCTAAGTTTATTGCACTGACAGGCAACAGGGAGAGCCAAACAAGGGGTTCTCCTGCAGCTCCTACCAGGACTGGCAACGGGCTCTTCTGGCTCGTGCTGTAACAAGGCCATTATGAGAAAATTAGGAAACTTGCTCCAGTTGCTGCAGCAGCTGCCTGGCAGCGGCACATGGCCATGGGGGTTCTGCACATTGGCTTGGCACTCTGTGGCTGGCAGAGAGAGGATATCAGGAAAGAGAATCTTTTCTACAGGAGCCAACTCAATTATCCACAAGGCTAGTGACGGGAAATACATCCTGTAAAGGCTGCACTGGGGGGAACTCTTTCACTGCCTCCCACTGTTTCTCCCCATTACTTTTGATGGGACAGGTGGTTTCAGCTTGATTGCCGCTGGTGATTGCTACGACCACGGCAGACAGGCTGCTGTGGAGAAGGGAGAGTGTTTCCTGCATCAGACAACTCAGCCCCACCGCCAACTCCCATTAAATTGCCAGCAAGAGAGGGAACAGTGAACTCACCCATCTTGAATCAGGTAGTACTTCAGGATCTCATCAATTTTGGAGGTGGGAGTGGCAAAGCAGCTCTCCACCAGCGTCTCCAGTCCACTGACGTGCACCAAGGGCTCAATCCCAAAGTACAGGGAGTCCCGAAGCTTGAGGGTGGGAAGAGCACCCCTGTAGGGCTCATCAAAGTCTTTGTCCTTGAAGATCTCCAGAGTGAAGGGGAAGATGCCCTGGTTGCGGCTCATGATTTCCAAGGGAGAGTTCTTGAGGTTGGGCACGTAGCCCTCGGAGATGGTGTAGCGGCGCGGGAACTCGCAGGTCACCGGGATCAGCAGCTTGCTGGTGCGCACAATGATGTCCCCATTGCTCCCCGGGGTCTGCTTGGGCAAGCCAGTCACCAGGTTGGTGGCAATGATTTTGTCATTTATTACCTGCAGCAAAGAAAGGGCAGATCATTGAGAAAGACCTCTCTGTGCTGACTCTCAGGGCAGCCACTGAAGAGCCAGCTTGTGAATTTACACCCCACCAACAGAATGATGCTGCTTATCCTCACAGACCAGCTAAGGACCTTGGTCTGCTGTCAGCTGCAATGCACCACACTTCTGCTACCCCTCTGCTAAGGTGAGCCCTCTGGGTCCTGACCAGTGTAACCCTTGAAACATTATCAGGAGACCAGAATCTGTCTCAGCAGGAGGATGAAGAGTGGGGGCACGTGTACCTTCTACCCTTGTGAAGCAGGAGGCAAGCAGCAAGCAGCACCCATGCTGTCAGACACACACTGTTGGAGAGGGTTGGAACAAGCTCTCTGACTTTGGAATGCCAGCCCAGGTCTACTCTGAGGGCAGCTGCATGGTAACACAGGAAACGGCTCTGAGGGTACAGCTAAATCAGCTTCATTCCCCAAGTAAGCCACAGCCAAATCCCCAAATCCCAGAGACTGGGCAATAGGTATACATACATCTACAACAGTACCACAGGACTTCAGGGAGAAATGGATGTTGACATGAGTGCCGTTGGACACGCCTTTGCACGAAGTGTTGATGAGGGAAAGGTCCAGGCCTCCAACCAGGTCCTTTGGGATGCTCACCTCAATAGAGCTGGACTTGCACAGCACTGGAACTGCAAGAAGTCCCCAGAATTACAGTTTGCACTACAAACCTACCAGTGAGCTGGGGAAGGGCTACGCCAGTTATAATTGGGGAAAAAAGAGGGGAATCATAGACAGCATTCATGATTATGATCCTGCCACAGTAACCTAACTACCCACCTTGCATTCCCACCTACACAACACAAAACAGAGCTGCCACTGCCCCAACTCTGCAGCCACAGCTGTGCCTCAGAAAACAATGAAGACAATCACTACACTTGCAGCAGAAACTTAGCTGTGCTTTCCAGCTTCACCTAATACTCAGCACAGATTTGGTTGATATCTCTCACACTGCCATGTCCTGGGAAGAGCCTTTGCCAGATATGGGTATCAAATTCACAACACTCCAGGCAAAGCCATTTTTTAAGACCCTTAATCAGATTTTACATCAAACCCAGAACACGCTGAAACAAGGCAGAGTAATTCCATATAGATACCGAGCTAAAACGGAAGCACCTCAAAATGCCATAATAATATTTTTGTAAGCAATAAACCCAGTTCTGACAAAGAAATCCAATTAGCTCACTCATTCCACCTCCTTCCAACCTTTAAAATTTAATACAGGCCTCTGTGCGAATTTTTTTAAATTGAAATTTCATTACATAAGAAGCAGGAGAAAACAGAGCTTGGACAAAATAAAAAGGAAGGAAGAGAGAATAATCTTCAATAAAAAAGTAGTTGCTGTATTTATATTCCTTGGGATTATTCAGTTCAGTTAGAGACAGGAGAAACACACTGGTGGCATATATTCTGGTTTCAGCCAGAAAAACAAACCTTTTTCAGGATTTACATTTATCATATCTTAAAATTCCACAAAAAAACTTTTTTGCAAATGTACTAGTTTCCTGAGATTTTTGCCAAAATTAATTGCAGTCCCAGTCCTCAATATTCCTATGACCTGCCTTCCCTTAATTTCAATCATTAATTATATAATTTAGGATTCTGAGTATTTGATAAAAGCCACACTGCTAAAACAGGCAATTCACCCCCCTTTAAAAATTTCCCTGCCCCAGCTCAGGTATTTGCAACCGCCTCTGAGTACCTTCAGGGAGGATTTTTGATTAAAAGTTGATAAATTCAAAGTGATAAGCTAAAGCGCATGCAAAGTGCCCCAAGCAATATGCTCCCATAATGACAGTGCTGGGTTAGAACAGAAGCTTAAAGAACTAAAAATTACCTTAACCTTCCCTCCACTGGCAGCAGAAGGCAAGTGGGAATAACTGAGCGTGTCAAATGGCACAGCTCAGGAGCAGACAAAGGGACTTGGAGAACACAGCATAATGCAGACAGAGAGGATTTTGCAGAACTGATTGGCTCCATCTGGATTTAAAGACTCACTGTTCTAGCACTCCTTGATAAATAAGAAAACGTACTGCTTTTATAAAGGTGACATTCAGGGCAAGAGATTTGGATCCCTTCTCTGACATTCAGGACTGATTTGGTTCAGGATCTCTCTGTTTCTACATGTCTTTGGCTGGCACAAAGTGGGAGAAAGAAAGCACTCCATTTTCCTTGTGCTCCAGTGCTGCAGGAGCTCTGTGCCCTCCACCACTTGGACACAGAAACAAGTGAAGGAAACCTCTTGACTCAAGCCAACTCACGGCTATTTGGGAAACCACCCCGCGTGTGCCAGTCAAACATTTTAGTTCTTCACCCTCATACTTCTCAGAGCACCTGTGAGAACTGGGACAGCCTCCTCATTTCCACTTTAAAGTGTGTTTTGCACCAATGCCTCTGAGCACCTGACCCTGGGAGGAAGCTTCGGTGGCCAGTCCAACGCTCATTTCTCTGGCTGCCATTGTCACTGGTACCATACTCCAGGTTCTGGCTCCTTCCTTGGCCTTTCAAAGTGCTGCTGCTTGGAGCAGAGGTTATCTTCCTGCACAGACTGCCCAGCAGAACAGGCTCTCTGGTGCTGGGGAACCCTGACCCACTGCTACAAACATAAACCCCACTTACCTGCACAAAAATTTGGGCAGGGGAGCGGGGGGGAAGAGCATTTCATCCCTACTCTTCAGGAAGAGGTGGGGTACTAGGGTGGGCTGCAAAATTCTAGGATGGTCTGCAAAATTCCAAGTATTTTGCTGGCTAGTATCTTTATGGAAAAATTGCAGCCTGTAGACTGTGATTTCTGTGGAAGATCATTAATGTTTGTTCTGAACGAGGAGACGGTGCAGAGGAGGGTAGAGAGGCTGCAGATCCAATTGCTTCAGGCTACTGTGCCTGCCCTGCACTGTTAATTGAACCAATATAAACCTGATTAGGTGTCATAAAAAATTGTGTGGTACAGTTCCATATCTGCTCAGAATTGCAGGCCAGAGCATGGGGACATAAATTCATGAATGCAAAAGAACAGGCAATTTCACTTTATGAGATGCTGTATCCTGAGCCCCAGCCTGGCTCCCACTGCTGCTGCTCTCATTAGCAGCCTCACAACCAGCAGAAACCCTGGCTGGGAAATCCAGAACTTCCAACCCTGCTGGGGTTGCCTCGGGGGCCCAGGACTGAAAAACATGGCTCTGTTCCAGCCTGTATCCATCAACCAGACCTTCAATCAGTGAGTGTGATCACAGCTCCTGGAAACCCCCACCTCTGCCTCCCCACCAACACTGCTGGATCCCAAGTGGGCAATGCTCACCCTTTGGGAGCCCTGTATTTCTAAAAAGCTTAAAAAGCAGAAATTCCATCAAGTAGAACCATTCCAACTTCCTCTCTGAGGCATACCTGCCCTTCTGGCCACCATGAAGCCCAAATCTGTCCCTCTGGCTGATGTCTGGGCACTCTGTGGCACATCAGACTGCAGGAGGTTCTTTGAGCACACCAGGCAACACCAGACTGCTGGTAGCCCAGATGTATTTGCAAAAAACAGGGAGCTTGTTTATTCCATGTACATGCCATAGGCACAAGTGACTCAGCATGAAGGAAATTTCCCTGTGGAAAGCTCAGATGGAAGGTTCCCCAAGGATAACGATGCCCTGGCCCCTACACAGCAGAAGCAACCGTCAATTTTTAGATGCTATCCCAGACACTTCTCCAAGGGGCAGCAGGAGCACCTAATATCAAAGCTAGTGCCTTGCTTGAAGGCAAAGGAATGCTTACTGGAATTGGCATACTTGGAAAAAAACATGCCTCTCTCTTTAAGCCTGTTCTTGGAAGGAACTGGACCGTTTCAGCTGAGATTTGAAGTTTGAAGCACGGAAAATGTCAGTTCTAACGGCATAAATTTGTCAGAGGTGTGCACAGAGCAGTGTAATGGGAGATGTTAAGCAGTATTAATTGTAAGGGAACACTGCTCTACAATTAACGTGATGCAAGATACACTCAAGCTGGGCCCTGTGGCTGCTCTCCTGCCTGGATAGAACAGCAACATTGTCAGGCTCTCACTTTTGGATGGTCTGCCGTTAGTAACAAAGCTCCATTAACCCAACTGGAAAGGGCAGACTAAGAGAAGACAGCAAAAACAAGAAGAAAAGTTCCTTCAGACATTCTCTCTTGGGGGACAGAGGCTGCCCAGGAGATTCTGCTGACCTACCTTGGCAAGTGTGGTTGTCTTCTGACAGAACAAGTCCCCTGGGACATTCACACTGGTAGGTGTCGTCCACTTCAATGCAGGTATGGCTGCAGCCTCCGTTGTTATTGTGACAGCCTTCAATTTCTGGGAAAAGAAAGGATAATCAGCATTTCCTGCAGGCCCCAAGAGATCCCTGACCAAGCAACAGTCTGAACAATGCAGCTCAAAGGCAACAGTTTGTTTCCCAGAAAATGAGGAAATGTGGAGACACATTTTTTAATTGTACACTTTTACTCATAATGTGTGCAATTAAAAAATCATAATGTGTACAATTAAAATCCTAATTTTTTTTCTTTCAAATAACCATAGCTGCTTGATTTTTTTAACTGTTTGGGATAAATATGCTAGATGAATATTTTACTGTGCTCAGTAAAATAACAGAATATAAGATAAGAAAATCATAAATATAAAATATTTCTCCCCAAGCCTGCCATCAGAAATCACTGTGTGGTTTTTCACTGAAATGTGAAGAAAAGAATGGAAGTCCCATACTCAATCCTATACAATGCATGGGAAATTATGGCTTGAACACCCCATATGAGTCAAAGCAATGGGTAAAGCATCATAATGTAAATTTTGAGATACTTTAAATTCTACTCAGCCTCACCAGCTCACGTAATCAAGCTAAATCTCGCATTTGTCCTTTTTAGCAACAAGTTGTGAGGTGGCTCACACCTCACATCCCATTCTCTACCAGCTCACAAAGCTGAGGGCACATCTTCAGAAATAAAACTCACTAACAAGCTTGTAAAAATCCCCAGCAGCAGTGTTAAACTCGTGAAAGGCACCATCTTTCTTACAGAAGGGAAATTAAATGATATATCAAAGGCCCTAAAAGCCAACTTGGGGAATGGCAGAAACAAACGAGTTTCCAAACAGACTATTCCAGCCCTGTCAGAAGAGTGCAGCACTTGGGAATAAAAACTGCACAGCTCATTTATGTGATGCCCCAGCAGCTCAGAGCTGGATGTGGCAGGGACAAAGCCCACAGAGCATTTTTGGCCCCACACAACTTGACGAGTACTTAAGGAGCACTGTACACAGCAGCATTTCCCAGGAAAGTGTCACTGCCTGGATGAGTGATGTACCAGCAGAGCTCAGAGAGCAGATTTAGCTCTTTTGGGTAGCTGAAAAGTGAGGCACATCTGTGGTTGTTTTTCTTGTCTGAGGCCCCACAGCATCTGTGAACACCACACAGCAGCTTTGCTGTGAGGGGCACAGCGCTTTTCACAGCTCACCACAGAAAACATCAGGCACACATCAAATTTTGCTGGGTTTGCCTATTTCTGCTCAGGGCTGTTTGTACATTGTTAGTTACAACACGTCAGGCCCACAATTTGGTCTGTAAGCCACAAGTCTAAATTTATCAAGGGTTTTCAACCTGGCTGTGCCACCAGTGTGAAAGAACTGTGGCAGCTGCATGGAGCAGCAGAGGCCACAGACACCAAAGAGCAAAACACCACCCTAATCCCAAATTTAACTTCTGTCTGCAGATTGGCAGCCCTTCTCCTCAGTCTCTATCCTGGGAGGCTAAAGTGATCCTCATGCTCTAATCTAATGTCATGATATTACCCCATACCATGTGAGCTGCCAAAACCCAGTGCTGCTAAATCTGCCCCCATAAAACTCTACCACACAAATCTCCAGAGCCAAATCCCAACAACTCCAACAACAAGTCCTGCCTGGACAACCAATCTTGTAGATCCACTGCTGCTTTTCCCCCATGGAGATAAGCACAAGCAAATCCTAGCAGAAATGGACAAAGCAGGGAGAATAACAAGGAGATTTCACTCCACTTGCTTAGAAGGATATTTTAGCACCTCTGGCAAGCACAGAAGTGATATCAGTGACATTTAATCCTAGATGCAAGGAGCCAAGAGAGCCAGTGCTGCAAGGGAATGATTTATAGAGTTTCCAGCAGCCTGTGGTAGCTGATGCCTCACCTTCACAGGTTTTCCCATCGCTTCCCAGAGTGCGCCCGACCCCGCACTCGCAGCGGAAGGAATTCTTCAGGTTAACACAGAACTCGCTGCAGCCTCCGTTGTTCTGCTCACACTCATTTTCATCTGAAAAAAACAAGCTCTGGGATGTAATGAATAATCCCACTAAAAGTAGTAACACTGACAGCAGCTTTTGAATCTCTTGGTAAAGCTCTGAAAAATCCTCCTAACTCTTTTTTAAAGGCTAAACTTGCTCTGTGTCTGTCTGCCCTTCTTTTTTTTTGGAAGGGTACTTTGTTCTCTGAGATTCTAATTCCTCAACCAGATTTAATCTCTGTGAAAAAAGCAAATCAAACAGAGAGGAAAGGACAGACATTGCTCTTGCTGATCCACAAAATGAATGATTTCTCTTAGGCAGACGAGGATGCTGAAGTTATCAATCAAGGTGCACATGGGGTTTCGTCAAAACAGCTTAGAAGCTGACATTTATTAGGTGTCAAAAGCTTAAAACCAAGAAAATAGAAAAGTACCATTTTAACAGACAGGTCAGAGATGAGCTCTCTCAGGTAGCTGTGGTCCCACACATGCACAGTACCCACAGCTGGCAGCTGCTGGTGGTGTCTTCTTCCACAAGCAAGGTGAATTGAGTATTTTTAGCCAAAGACTTGGCTGGTACCCTGCTTTGGGAGGCAGGAACCATGTCCAGGAGACTCACACAGACACTCTACTTCTCACACACGTGACAGGCTCCACACTTTCCCTTCTAAAAATAAAACTAAAGCTGCTTAAAAACAGAAGGTAAAGAGGGAAAGAGCTACTGGCAAGGGCATGGAGATGTTGTTAGAAGGGCCTAGAGATTGTCTTGGTCAAGGGCTGGGCCCAGAAATTCCCGTGACTGGTCCTTCCAAGTTCTAGAGCACACAGGAACAAGACACTAGAGCACACAAGGACACATCTCTGTCCCTGCTCTTCATCACTGGTGACAAGCAGCACTTCTGGGACACAGGCTGGTTGTCTTGAGACTGGATTGGGACAGTGCTGAGCTGATTTTAACCATGGCTTAGTACAACATGGATCCAGGGATTGAAGAAGTCAAAGGCAATGCACCGCGTTGGTGGATGCGTGACAGGAAGTCTAAGACCTTATTTAACCCCTAAATGAAAATGCAACTCAGGATCAGCCGTTCTGCTCTGGGATTTAAAGCAGCTAATATACTAGGAGAAGCACAGGGAGGTGCACAGAGCTGCTCAGCATTCACAGAATGGTCAAGGTTAGAAGGGACCTTAAAGCTCATCTTGTTCCATCCCCTGCCACTACCCCAGGTTGCTCCCAGCCCCATCCAACCGGGCCTTGGACCCTTCCAGGGATGGGGCAGCCACAGCTTCTCTGCTGCATTACTGCAGCAGCTTCAGCCCCCCTCTTCAGGGTAGCTGGGAAAGGAAGCACATTCTCTGTTTAGGAAAGACAAACAGGGATTTATTTGTTTTCTCTGTAAGGAGGGCACAGTTGCTCTTGGAGATGTGATTGCACAATTACTCAGCACAACAGAGAGTTATTAAAAAGATCATAGAGCCACACAAGAGAGGCTGCAGGTAGGTGAACCAGTGTGATCATTCCCACTGAGGTGCTGCGCCATCTGGGAATCTCGAGGAGAAGCAGCAGTGCAGAAATCTTGCTTATGGGGGGTTGAAAGCAGCTGCAGCATACACAGACAGGCTCAGGACTCCTGTGTGCCTCCCTGCTGCAGGAAATCCTTTCCTCTGAGCCTGCCACGCATTCACTGAGTGCTAGCGCTTGTCAAGGGCACTTCTGTGACCGAAAGGCTTGCACAGAAGCAGCCAATAAATGCTTTTAATTATCTGAGAGAGCTCAGTCAGCCACTTGGCTGCAGACAAGTGGAGCTGCTTGAGCAAAAGCCTTTCCCCCAGAACCACTGTGGGCAAGTGTAACTCTGCAGCAGGACCAGGCTGCTCCTTCCACACACTGCAATGACTGTGGGCCCTTCACAAACACGAGGTGTGTGAAGAAAGAAACCACCCACGCCTGCTCTGTCAGGTGTAGCCCCTATGGAACAGACTGAGATGCCACACAGCCTCCTGGACCAACTCTGCTTTCAGCTTCACCACCAAATCAAGTGACAGATGAGATTCCTCCTCCCCTAAACACTCCTTCCCTCCCTCACCTCTTCCTATCCATCAGTTCCCCATCTTCCTATCCTCTGCAGCCCCCCAAAAGCTGCCCCTTCCCAGCCCCTTGACTTGTCCCATCATTTTCCTGACCTCTCAGTGCAGGTGCTCTCCCCCAGCACCACATACACAACCACAGCCACTCTCTCCTCAGAGCTTCATGGGGATTCAAATCTCCAAAGCCCATGCTCCCCACTTTGCTCTCACCTCCCTCCTGGCCATGCTGGCCTCTGCCACCAAGTGCCAGCTCCCTGAATACCCCCTTGTCATGCTGCCTAAAAACACTGCAGCTGTGGTGAGACTCACTGTTTGTAAGCCTCAAAGTCCCAGGCCCCAGACAATGGCCCAAGAGGGCAGGAAGTATGGTGGAGTTTAGTGTGCAGCCCTACAGCTGCCAGCAAAACTTGTTTTGGAGGAAAGATATTCACAGAGCATGTGAGAAGAAATCTCTAATGTCAGACTGCACAGCACTTCCAGAGTACCACGGCGATACCACACAATCCTGCACCATGATCTTGCAGAGAGACTCTACTACTGCCTCCAGCAGCTGAACCATGCAGAAAGCAAATCCAGCCTCACAAACGTGGAGCTCCAGGAGCACCAGAACAGATGCAATCGTGGGATGTCATACCTTGGAACCATTTACAGAATCATAGTCCTGGTTCTAGGCAGCAAAGGGGAAAACTCCTCTCAGGATATGCCATTTTTTATAGTGCTTTGTAAGGCAAGGGATTGAGATGTGAGCAATGCAACAAAGGAAAGAAAAGCATCAGTAACTGGCACAGCTGATTTCCACCCTTACCAAGGCATGTCTGGCCATCAGGTCCTAGTGTCGTACCCGGGGAACACGTGCAGTCACTGGTGTCCAGGCAGGAGCCCTGGCAATCCACCACATCACAGATGTCATAAAAATCTAGGGCATGACAGGAATAATGTCAGCACAAAGCACTGAGCATGCGAGGAAAGCACAAGATTTGTCCCGTCCGCAGCCCCTCAGTTACAGACCTGGCCCACCCTGGGAAATCTGACCTGCTGAAGCTGCAGAGAAACAATCAAGCTTAATTACTGCAAGTCAGAGATGCAAATTTTGACCGTGGTAGCGCGCCAAGACAAACCATAGGGCCTGCAGGGAGCGTTAAATCACCGAGGCCAGGTCAGCTGTGGAAAAATCCCGCTCGCAGAACAAAGCAGGTGAAACGGCTTCGGCGACCCGACACGGACAGGCCACTACCCGGAGGAGGCAGGAGCCCGGCAGCCTCCTGGGAGCGGGGGGCTCAGAGGACTGACTTACGCCCGCAGTAGGCGTGGAAGCAGACGCTGGGCTTGGTGAGGCGGTACACGTAGTAGCCTCCCGGGCAGGCCTTGACCTCGATGGTGGCGTTCCAGAGGCAGCAGTTCCCGCTGAAGCTGGCGCAGGCCTGGCGCCGCACGACGCCGTCGGCCGGGCGCGGGTGGCTGCCGTTCATCCAGATGGGCGCGTGGGTGCCGCAGTGGTTCTCGGCGATGCAGAAGGTGGGCATGGCGTCGCCGGCCATGCCCGTGAAGCGGTACCACTCGCCGTCGATGCCGCTGTCGCACGTGGGCTGCCCGTGCGAGCCGTTGATCCAGTGCTCCGTGTTCCTCCAGGGCTCATTCAGGCTGATGTAGGCAGAGCAGGGGTCCAGGGCTGGGACACACAGAGAGAGCAGCTGGTAGATAGCAAGCCGAGTTGTTGATGGATAGTTACAAAAGCGGGTTTTTTCTCCGTCCCTGACTTAACAGAACTGTTGTGATAGAGAGAGATCCCTGGGGAGAAAAGGTGATACCACCAAACTCATTGCCTTGTGGAAAATTCTGACAGCTCGTCTTAAAGGTCTTGGAGGAACAAGTAAATTAACAGAGCTCTTACAACATTATGCAACAGTCTGACTTGCTGTTTAGCTGAAAGGGGAAAAAACAAGGTCAGGCAAATCTGAGGTCCAGGTAATGATTTTGCCATAGGAAATACACACTGGGATCTAGCCTATGACAACAATCCTTTGTTCAAGTACTAACTGAGCACCTGCAAGCCCCTCCTGAAGTCACTGGTAACTCTCCCAGCTGCCTTGGAACAAAGGATTATATCTCAAACAGGTTACACAGCCTCGTTTAAAACCCATGGAGAGCCCGTGTCAGCCCTCACAGCTGAGCTGCCAAACCTTTTTGTTCATTATCTTAAAATCTAGAGGGCGTGAAGGTCTGAATTAGGACCTTCTGAGGAGCAACACGTTAAACCCTTTACACAGCTGTGTTCCTGGCAAGCCCACAAACCCTCCTGACCTGCACGGGAGATCAGCTGTTTGTGAGTGAAGTGAGTGTTTGTGGGGGCAGGACATGAACACATGGACTTCCTGGCAAGTACATGTCTGTTCACGCAGTGCTCAAGGAGCATGTCCCTTTTCACAGGCCTTCCTCAACCTTCTGCAAATAATTAAAATATGAGAGTACCATAGGGAGAACGAATATGAAGAATTTAAGTGTTCATTAAATTTTCAGTCTCCTCCTAACTAACCCTCATTTGGCAGATTCCTCACTGAAAGTCCAGAGGTTTCCTTTAGCCTTACATTTAATACCTGATTAAGCACATCTTATCCATGACAAGCAATTCCCTATTTAGCAAAAGGAATGCTAATACTGCCCTGAGTAACGAAAATTGATTGCCATTTCCAAAAATTAGGCTAATAAAACCAATCACTCTGACAAAATGCATCTTGGACTGGAACAGCCTCAACTTTCCACAGCACATTTCTTTTGACATTTTAAAGCTGTGTTTTGTTTTGACAGTAGTGTGATAGAGTTTGGGTGAGGAGGGAATACTATGCTTTTTCTATTAGAAACACAAATGATCCAGGTTCATTATTTTGATTTGTGTCACTGACTTTAAAGTGGAAGCTACAAGTGCTTCAGAGAATAGACTTCAAGTCACTCTTATTTAGCTGTGTCCTCTGTAAATATCTGCCCCAAAGAAGTGCTACCTCATAGAAATATCTCACAAATATAACATCTCTCATGCCTTCCTCAGCCACAGACACATTTTGCTTGGCCTTAAATCCAGCATAAAAGGCAGGAGCAGCTGCCAGAGTCAGGAGTGCTGCAGAGCTGGCACAGGGAGCATGGATCTGGGTTATGAAGGAATCTCTAGTGCCATGATTCAGAGATATGCAGAGGAGGTGACTCGCTGCCACCACTACCAGCCTCGTTCTGCTGAGCAGCAGAGAGGGGAATGCAGCAGGGAATCTCTGATGGGATTCACCAGGCATTCCCTCATGAGCTCTCCTTTTCACCTGCCTCTGCTTGCCTGCCCTTACCCACAGACAGCAGCAGCGCCGTAAATCCCATCCTCCAAAAGCTGGTTTGAGTTCTCCAAGAAGGAAAAGATAGGTCCTGAACAGAGCTTCCTCCGGGCTTCCCTCAGTGTAATTCCCTTGGTTTCCACAAGAGGATTCGGTGTGGCCTTAGGGTGAGTCACTGACTAAGATGAAAAGGTTTTCGTGTTGTTAAAAGCCAAATGAGGTGAAGCGGGAATGCCCTGTCAGCTTCCCAGCTGGGCAGCACTAAAAATACCAACACTCTCATTAGCCTTCATGTAATTATGAAATAGCCTTTGTAGACAGACTCTGGGAACGCTCATCTAGGGAGATTACATTGTCTCCTAAACATCCAGGAGATAATTTAAAGACAAAATTTAGCGAGATGAACATGCGGCAGCTCAGAGGGAGCTGGAAGAAGGTGCATCAGGGGAATTGAGGTAGCATTCCCTCACATCTTTCATTCCCCTGAGAGCTTCTGGCAGGAGTGAGGGGAAAGCAAACAAGCACAAAAAGCAGACAGTGCTCTTTGGAACACTGCAGATTCTCACAGCCACCTTTGGACTACCAGCGCTACCCCACACCAGCCTCCCCGCAGACACCAAGCAGTCTTTGGCAGCACAGCTTTTTCATTTTAATCAATTAAAACTAGTTTTTAGGAAAAACATTCCACAAAAATAGCGAAGTGACTGATCAGCCTCTCACCTCTTCTCCCCAAACAAGAAGCCTGGGGGTTTGCACGAGACAAATGACTGTCTCCAGCTCAGTATTGTTCACTTTTCTTGGCTCAATTCTTTTCCTCCTTAATGCTTCTTGCGTGGCCCCAGCAATTGAGGCTGACAAGCATTAGCTAGGGAGCAAAGCTTTTCCATTTGTAAGCTTGATGCTATCGTTAGTTCTCTGGCTGACACGGCAGCAGATCCAGCAGGTGACAGGTCAGGCTCCAGCGAGCACTGCTGTGTGCCCTGCCTGCAGAGATTAATCCTGCCTGCATTGTGTAGCTGGAGGTCTCTGCTCCAGCACAACTGAGCAGTAAAGGGAGCAGCTCTGCATTGTGGCACTAAATTCAGTTCAGATTTGTCAAGGAAGCAGGTGAAAAGGTAGCATAATGTCTGCTCATAGAGCCTGTCCTCCAAAGGGAGATGAAAACCCCACAGCGCCTTGGCAATGGGGATTCTCCCAGTATGGGAGACTTCATCCTCTGTAACAGAAGGATCTTTCCAACTGGAAGGAATTTCACATCACCTTCAAAGAAAAGGGATATTTCTCCCACCTTCCAGTCTTTCACCTAAGAATACCAAGGCTCACCATGAACCTTAGAAATGGCAAACAGAAACAAGGCAATGCTCTTTACTCACCCATTGGAGACACTGCCTGGAGTTGAACAACAAAGTAAATACAGAGAAACAAGTACTGGAACATCCCACTGAACCAAGGAAGAGCCACCACTCAAGGGACACAGGCTTGGAAGTCCTTGTACAGGCTGTGGTTCTTGCAGCCTTCCTTTCAGCAGAGCTTCTGACTCCAGGCTTCCAGAAGAGCAAGTGTGATTGCTCTCCTGGAAGTTTATCAGAGGAAGGGACGTGGGCTACAGCTCCAGCCTTGACCTCCCCAGACCAGCTCTGCCCCTTACTGACAGCAGGGATGTACTTACTGATCAATCTTGTTTTTTGGGCTTGACCTGCTATTGTTTTCTGCCCCGACTACCCCACAGTGACACCTCCACTATCTTATCCAGAGAAGAATTCTAACCAGGGACACCCGGACATCCCGAAGGGATGGAAAAGAAGAACAGATGGGTGCTTGTTATCTGAGCTCCTTCCACGAGCCATACTCCATGGCTCCCCCCAGGCAGAAAACACCAGCTAAGGAGCCTTAACTGCAGGAAATCGTGGCCAAAGGAGCAGCACCGATCCTTCCGAGCACAGATTGCAGAGGAGTGCTTGGAGCAGAGCTACAATGGGAACATCAGTCAAACTGCAAGACTGGTGTCCCACAGGGAAATGAGCTGTTCCTAGGCTACACAGAGGCCCTTGCCACTCCTGATCACACAACCTGACCACTGCAGCCAGATTATCAAACAAGGCAAGTAAAGGCACTTTTCTCCAGTACTCTTACAACCTCTTGTCTTGAAAAAACAAACCAATCCCAACATTATGGAATTAATTTTGAGGCAAAACTGAGTAATTGAGAACCTCTCCTGGCTAGTTCAAACCAAACTGGGCTGAGTGGCAGGTGACAGCCACAAGCTCTGGATGCAGGACACTGAAACGTGTTCTTTACTACAGCAAACCCAGAAAGGTTCTTCCCTCTCATCCCACCCCAAGAGCTCTCCATCAGCAATGAGTGCAGCTCATTACAGTAACCACACAATCAGGCAAGTTTCCTGATTTCCCCCTTCCCTTGGCATCCTGCATTTCTGCAGCAGGCTGGCCTAAGAAATGACACCAAGCTTCAAATCCCAACGGGAAAAAAGTGGCTCCATTATTTACATGTTGAATTTGCACAAGACAAGGAGTTGGTGCTTGTCTGTCTTGCAGGGACTGCACATTACAGAAAATTCTCAATAGACTCTCTCTGTTGGGGTGTGCTCCTGAGAGTGAAGTGCAATATGCTGCTCTACTCCACCCCAGCACAGGACTCTTTTTTCAGTGGTGAATGAATCTAGGGAATAACAGAAAAACTCCAAATAAATTACTGTTATTGCTCCCATAAGGAAAAAGAAATATAAATCCTTGTGGCTCTATTGTGCTGACAGCTGTGCAGTACCAGAAAGGTTTTTCCATCAACAGGAAAGGAGAACAGATTCACTACACAAAGCTATCAAGGTAGATAACCCTCAAGAGGTGATTATGTGAATTCCCAAAAGAGAAACTAAAATTGAATAGAGAATAATACAGCAAGCCATCGGAATTTCTATTTCACCACTTTCATTGAGAGGCTGGTTCATACTTACGATGTCAGGTAAATAAAACTGACAAGCCTGAATGGAATGCTCTGTTTGTGTCACAGGTGTGTACAGCTCTCTGAACCATCTCTTCCCCAGCTGCTTTTGTTTTGTAGCTGCTATATGAGCCTGTTACAACAAGGTTTTGACAGGTACATGTAAGTGAATGACAGCTATGACAATTAACACAGAGAAATGAACTGCAGCATCGCAAACTGGAGCCTCAAAGGTGTCACCTACAGGCCCTATCAAGTTCTCAAAAATGGATTAAAGCAGGAGATGCCCCAACAATCCCAGAGATGACACTATCCCAGATCACCTTAACATCTAGTTGAAGGAAGTGGTCTCAAGCTGGAGAAGACAGTCTGCTACCTCTAAACATTTCTGGGAAGAAACACCAGAGGCAACTCTCCTATCAGCACCTTCTCTTTGAAAGTTAATTTGGGTGATATTCATAGCTCCAATTCCCCCACAAACAATACATGCCTCAGGGAGCTGAGTAACAGTTAGTCCTGAGAGAATAAATGGAGGGAAAAAAACCCAAACAAAAAACCTCCCTGCCAGGAGATGCTCTGGGAGAGACACAATTCCAGCAGGGCATTCTGTAGGACCTGCACCCTCCAGCAAATACGCTGTTCCTGACCTCCACATTTGCACCCCAAAGACTGATGCACCCAACACCCCAAGAAGAATCAGGCTCAAGTTAGAATCTCTTAAAAGAAGTCACCAGTACTGTTTAAAAGAGATGAAGAAGGAAAGCAAGATTAAAACAGAGGGCAGGGATTTTATTTTGGCACCCAAGAGGGGTTTTCTAAACCCGCTACAAAGCCTGTGCATATCTGTTCCTAACACAAGAAAAATGCTCATTTTGCAGGTGGCAACCACCCTTCTTGTCCCTCCCAGAGATCTCTGCAGGGCTTTACCATCCTCACACAAGGAATTCTGCAAAGCACTGGCTGGGCTGGAAAGCCTCGTACAGTTTGTAATGGACTCACTAATAAAAACATGCTTTGGCATTTGCTGAGGTGATCTTGGCTTTGTCAGAGCCACCTCTCAGGACACACTAATGCCTGGGAGGTGTGTGAAGCACAGCTCTGGGTGCAGGAACCTACAACCTGCCTAGAAGGAGCAGGAGGAAGAGCTAATCAGCACTTCCTGCTGCAGAGAGGGGGGAGGACCTGGCACACAGGACAGGCCCCCTTGTCTGGGACTGACTGGAGGATGCAGGCTCACAATAAGCCCTGACAGGCAGCTGAGATGGATTGCACTGAAGTCAAGGACTTTGAGATAGGCCTTGTTGCTGTAAACAACTTGTTCCAGGACTCAGAGCCAGTGGGAAAGGCTGTGGAGATCAGGGAGGGAGCACAGGCTGAGTGAAGTATGGGCAAACAAAAGTGCAACGTGGACAGCCCATTAAAATCAGGCAAGTACATCACTCCTGCTGAAGAGTAGCAGTTATTTCCTTTCCCTTAGTGGAGCACTGTGACGCAGAACTTGGTGTTTTGAGAGTGTTTTTCCACAGGTCCTACAAACCCAGCATATTTTCCATGCTCCTCCATTTTCAGACGGAGGAATTAGGGCATAGACAGCACACCAACAACTGCAAAACTAGTCAGGTGCAGAAAGAGAAGCAGGACTCACCTTTTAAGAGCCCTCAGAGCCACAGCAGCATGGCCCAAGAGCAGCTTCTCCCCTGCAAGTTGAATTTTCATTACTGGATTTTACTTTTCACCCCTTTGATGTCAGTAAAGAAAATAAGCCTGATGGGTTTTTTAAAAGGAAAAATTACCGTCTCTTGGGATAAGCAGAAGAATACTTAAGATACAAAAAATCTCCTTCCTCTGTGAAAATGAAGCCATACAATGAGGCACAGAGGAAAGAAGCTTGCTTTTGTAACTCCACACACACAAAAAAAACCCCAGGGGATATCAAAGGAATTGGTCCACTGGTTCAAACACAGGGCAGTTTGGCCAGCTTCATGTGGTTGCCTCAGTGCCATGGTCTGACAGCCAACAGCAGATTCAGAGCATCATGCAAACCCTCTTAAAGCCAATATGGAAGCATAAGAACGGGCAGCAAGGTGATCATCATTGCTGCCTGCCAGGCAGGAAGAGTTACAGGGGGAAAGAAAAGGATTTCTTTGTTCTTCAGGAAAGAGGGGCCTTGAACACCTTCCCTGGAGGGGCCTGCAAGGTAGAGCCTCACGGGTGTGGCAAAGGGAACTTAATGCAGTTCTCCAGGAAACTTTGAACTGGTCATACATTCATTTGAAAGCTTCCTCAAAGAAGAGGTTAATCAAAAGAATGACAAAATTGGTAGGAAGAGCAGCACCCGAGCACTGCAATGACCCTGCTGCTTCTCCCTCACTGGGGCTGAGGAATGCAGTGGTACATGAAAATTCAGGCAGCACTGCCTGCTCTGCAAGGGCTGCCAGGGGGACAGGACCCTGTCACCTGCCTGGCTCCTAAAGGGGGAACAGCTGCTGCAAGAGAGCGTGCTGATGTTGAGATACAAGGGGGTGGATCAGGAGAGCAAACAAACCCTGCCCTTCCCCTCAGTATTGGCATTCCAAGGCACTGAGACTGGAGTGGGAGGCTTGTGGATTTCAGGGCACAACTGTAGGCACTTTCCTTACTTTCATTACCCACACTGTCTCTAGAACAACACTAAAACATGTGCAGGAACAGCTTTGCAACAGCATCTTCTTGCTTTCAAAACAGAGACAGTGGTGCTAAGATGTCATGAGGTCTCCTGTTGTCCTGGATGCCAAAATGGTCAAATTCTTATGCAACTGAGCCAAACAATTTACCTAAGGGTGGCAGCAGCTCACCTGGGGACAGCAGCAGACTAAGGGCTGCTTGGAGGAAGGAGGCCTGTCAGCAGTGATTAAAGGTAGGTGACAACAAACAACTTCCAGCCCTTCCTCTCTAGCTTTGAAAAACACAACAGTTGAAAACAGTTTGAAACACAGCTAGTTTCAGAAACTAGCTAATCACAGATGGTAATTTTTTTAAGCAGTCCACGGGCACGATGGAAACCTGCACCAAACGTCTCATCCTAACAACCCATAAAGCTAGGACAAAGCAGTCTGCTGATTCCCAAAGGTAATGAACAAATCACATGTCACCATGACAAATCAAACCATTCAAGGGCCCAGAAAGAAAGGAACTGAAGCCTAACACTCCAGTTTTTCTCCAAAACAGCACTTCAGCGCAGTAGAGAAATATGGACACCAGAGGTACCTCTTCTGGGATGCTGGGCATTACCTGCCCACATATATTCTTATCCTGTTACTATGCTGGCCAAACAAAGGAAGATCTTTGCTAGACCAAGTATCTCTCTACCTCAGCACCTCAACTGCTCCTGAGATCCCTGTGTTAGGCAGCCAGATCTCCATCCAGGCTTCTTCAGGAAAGCTATTACCTGCATCACCACGGCCTCGGGGGGGTAAGGGCAGTCAAGAAGACACAACCTAAACAGAAAGAAATGGAGGAAACTCAGGAGAGAGCTTCCACACAGGGAATGTTCTCTTCTCAGCTGGGGAAAATAACATTATTCAAGAGCACTGATTCAAAAATTGAATAGTTATTTATTGTTCCAGAAGTACATTGCTCTTTTATACATATTTCATAAATGATACAGGATTTTACACATGTTCAGGTTTTGGTTTTGTTGGTTTTTTTTTTTTTTTTCCTTTTTTTTTTTTTAAAGAAGGACTTTTCTCCATGCTCCCTCCCTCATCCCAAACACACACCAAGGATTCAGCTACAGGATTGTGTTCACTTTTTTCCTTTTAAAACTCATCACACGAACAGGATAAAACAGATAAAAAATAATCACACAATATAATTAAATGGAAAGACAGAGGAAAAGGGGAAGGGAAGAAAAAAAAAAACAAAACTAGAAACATGCACCCATTCGGTCCAACATGCCACTGAGTGAGAAGAGGCAGCAATCCCAGCTGTGTTTCCACATCTGCAAGGCACCTGGCATCTAGTTAATACTGAATGATTTTCTTTCCTATAATTTTAAAACATGGTTCTCCAAAAAAACCAGAAGCCTCTTTCCATGACACAGTGAGGAGTAGTAGTGAAACATCAAAAAGAAGCAGCCAGCCTTTCTGTATATAAAGCTTAGTGTCCTTCTCCCACCTTCATCCTGTCTCCACAGCATTTATCAGCAGGGTGCTAAACCAGACTGACCTGCTTTGAGTGAAGAGATGTTTTATCTGCTTAAAAAGCAGCCAGCCTTGGCTAAGAGAGAGGGCAATGGGTTGACCTTCCTTCCTTTATTTCTTTTTAGCTAAGAACAAGAGATGTCATTAGCCACTCCTAAGAAATTCTGACCTGTGGACACAAAGTTCACTTAAAGCTACTTAATCAGGGGAAAGTGCTACAGACCCAAAGCAGTTCTGTGTCTTGCACGGTAAGATCCCCAGGCTCTCAAAAAGCCTCTGGGCAAGGGAAATGCTTTCACGATACATGAAACTTTCTACCCCGTTACACAGGCAGTCCAGTATCAAGCTGCATTATTCCATGCTCCAAAACTGTTCATTTAAAAGCAGGAGTCATGATTCTGGCAACAGTTTTGTAATCCTTTAAGCCTCCATCATTTCATAGTCCAGGTGGCTCTCAGATTTGGGGTAGGAAGAGGGGAACCTCCCTCCCTTAAGACTGAATATAAAAAACCGCTCATGCAATGCTGCCATGGATTTCTAGGAGGAGCTCAAGGACATTGGGACGCAAAGTTTACAGAGTTATTACGGAATAATCCAAAATACCAATTATCAAATGTCCAGAAGAAACCTCATTCCTTCTCTCACTTGGCTACAACCAATCTGTGCTACAAATAAGCAAAGGAGGAAGTCAGTGGAGCACAGGGGGTGGGCTGGGAAGGGGAAGCTCACGGTTTTCCAGTAGAAAGCAGTCTTGTAGTAACTTTATAAAAGAGACCAGGTCTGACCAGAAGTGTGCGTGTTAATGGCGGTGGAGTGCAAGTTCTGATCACCAGCCAGAGCTCCAGGTGGCTTGGATTCTTTGTTCATTTTTTTTTTCTCCTTTTGTTTTTTTTTTCAAGAGAGAAAGAGAGACTGGAATCAGGTAAAGGAAAATTTAAAAAGCTAAGCAGGCTGCTGGTGTCTTATCAAGAGGCAGATCCTGCAAAGCTGGAAGAAGACACCCCTACACCCCAGCACTACATTCTTTTCAGGAACCCCCCAATCCTGCGTTTGTACACAATCGCCTTTCTGACAGTTTTTAAAATGTGACTATTTGCCAAGCCCTTTTCAAAACTAACATTCCACAATGTCCCATCTTCAGATTTAAGAGATTTTCCCTCTTTACAGTCCTTTGTCTTGATTAAAGGTAAAAACCCTCCACCCCCCACACCACGTCCCAGCTTCCACCTGCAATGCTTTAATTAAAAAAGGCAAGAGCTATGAACAGGTTTTTTGCTGGGGTTCAGAGCTTCTTTACTGATCAGTCCTTTTCAGAAATTTGCTGGATGGGCAGATGAACTTGCAGTGGGTCTCGAAGCCTCTTAAGGTCCAATTCTGCCTAAAAGTAAGAGACACATTATAAAGCACAAGCTCCCCAAACAACCTCCCCCAATACCATCTCCCTTTAGAGAAAGAAAAGCTTTCCCACATTTCCTTGGTTTTTTCCCTGTCCAGCAGGAAATTGTCCAAAGAGTGCAACAAAGTTGCAGGCTCTTATTTAGGAAAACCATCCTCAGCTGTATTTCTCTGAACTTGCCCACATGCAGCCACTTAAAGGAATAGGGCAGGCAAGATTTGGATCCCCGTAAACTCACTGGAATATTTTTTAAAAAAAGCCAGCAAGAACCCAACATCCCAACCAAGTTATTAGGGATGGTTGATTCTAGAAGAAAAGCTCCAGGAAAATATGGCCATCCAATGGCATCTGTATTCAACATGGCACAAGAAACCTCAGGAAGACCTGTAGGTCTTTCCTCATGCAATTTGTTCTCCAAGGCAGGGGTAGACCTCGTCCTGCCCTGGGCATCTTACACTGTCATTTCCAGAGCCTGGGAATAAAGGACTATAGAGAGCAGTGAAAAATAATGTGGTACCTCTGCTTTTTATCCTCACACCATCCTTCTGCAATAATGCTCTGAGAAACACAAGGAAACATCTCTATCCGAGTCCTTTGCTGAACAGATCCCACAATGTGGATAATCTGTCAAGAGTGTCTGTCTCTAGAGTCTGAAAAATCTGCCCCCACTGACTCTAACAATACAGCTACATGTTCTGAACATTATTTTCCAGGACTGCACTGAAGTGCTACGTCAGGAGGACCTGAACTGAATGGATGCAAGTCTTCATTCCTCACTAAATCCATCTGGTGTGTAGGAGCTAAGAAGAAAAGAAATCTTGAATTAGGCTCCTCTGAGGCATGAAGAGTCTGAAGCAACTCAAGATTTGCCAGCAGTTTCTGAAAGGCCTTTAAAGATTGATATGGGTTTCATGTTGATTTACACTTCCAGCAGTTCTATTCCTGGGAATATCAAAACCAATTCAGTGATTGCAGTGGGGCTGTGACAAGAAAATGGGCTGAAAACTTAAAATACATTCATTCTTGCTTGAGGTGTGTCTATTAATAGTAATGAAGAGCCAGCAAGCAGTAATTTCTTTATCTTGTTTCTGCAAAAATTCTTGTTACCTGAGCAATTGCATCCTTGAGTTGATTGTATTTCTCTAGATCAAATCGTGTCTTTTTGGCTCCTTTATGGAAAAATAGTAAGTACTGTCTGTCTCTGGCATCTGGATAAACATATTCCTAAAGAGAAAAAAAAGGAGAGAAAATAGGAATAAGGCTACAGCAGGGAGGCAGCACAGGATGCCATCACACAGTACGGATGTCTCAGGTGTGTTTGGGAGAATGACCAGCTTCTGACAGAAGGCACAAGCCTGATCCAAGCTCACACAGTGGTGGGTGATCCCTGCCAGCAGCTAAACCCCCACCCAGTCACTCACTGCTGCACAGCTGGATGGGACAGAGAAGAGAATCCAAAGGTAGGAGAAAAAAACAAGAAAAAGTTAAGTGTAAAGTTAAAGACAGTTTAATAACCGAGGAAAAAACCCGTAACAACACAAGAGTGATACAAAAGCAATCACTTACCACCTCCTGCCAGCAGACCAATGCTCAGCCACACTCTGAGCAACAGCTGCTTTGGAGAAACTCCCTCCCAGCTTATTACAACGTGTGACATTATGTGGTATGGAGTATCAGTTTGGTCAGTTCAGGGCAGCTGTTCCAGATGTGCTCCCTGACAACACCTCACCCACCCCCAGCTATTCCCAGGGCTGGGAAGTGGGGGGTTGGGAGGGGGCAGACCAGGGAAGAACAAAAACCAGAGAAGGCCTTGATGCTGTACCAGCACTGCTCAGCAACAGCAAAAGCACTGCTGCGTTACCAAGGCTGTCTTGGTCACAAATGCCAAACACTGCACCACACCAGCTGCTCTGAAGAACATTAAGTCCATCCCAGCCACATCCAGCAAAGTCACACATTTGCTTCTCTACTCATTTGTTACACTCCAGCAGTGAGTTACTCTCACCTTCCTCCTGTCCCCAGTGTGTGAATCCTTCCATGCAGAGACAGCAAGAACTAACATTTCGTACTGACAAGTTTGTGGGGAAAAAAAGGAGGGACAAAAGCTATAAATACTGTCCCTGAAATGATGCGGCTGACAGACCCTTGAGGCACAATGCTGGAACACCTGCAGCATCTGTTCTGGTGGCCTTGTGGTAGTAGAGACACTTTGAGGCCTCCCTTCCTCATTATTTAGGCAGGATTAGGAACTGATGAGACAAATCATGCACTAGAAAATCCAGAGAGAATCTGTCACAATTACAAGGATCCAGAGACGGATTCTTCTTCTGGATGGGACGCTAGATCTTTGAAGGGCATTTCCAACAAGATGCCTGATCCTCAGGCTCTTTAAAAAAAGGCCAACGTGGCACGTGAGAGGGGTGGGCTTCCTTGAAGCTCAGAAGGTACCTCATGCAGCCATAGCTGTCTGTAGTGACCATATCTGCCAGCAGATGAATCTGTTTGGCTACAGCAGTCAGTCACCAAGCACAGAAAAGCATTTCTGGTACAACAACCAGCCAGGACCACCATGAGAACACCCCACACACAGGTCAGCACAAAGTAAACAAGTGGCATCTGGGTTCCAACAGCATAAGGAAGGGCAAAGCAGATTCTACCAGGCACAACTTTGCTATTTTTCTACGAAATAGAGCCCAGAGAAAGTCTTCTACTGAAGTGTCAATATCAGCACAACAAGTCCTACCTGGCGGGTCATTACGAAATAAGCATACATTGCCATGGCACTACCATAGGTGATGAAATAGGTGACGGGTTCCATAATGTCCCAAGAATATTCCCACCAGGTGAGGCGGGCCAGAATCCCAAACTGAGTGGCCATGTAGGCCAGGCCTCCCCACAACACCAAGGTTGTCCTCTTCTCTGCTTTCCTGCTGAGCTCCATCCTTACCTGCAGAAGGCAGAAACACACACCTTACAGTCTCAGAAATAATTATGTTACTATTGTTAAGAGATAATAATGTAAAAATAGTCCCTTATATTAATAGTAACATTAGGTGGTTTGAAACATGATTTGATTACGCATGATGCTTATACAAACAAACCTAAACTTCTTTTCCATCACTATCTTGCTGTCACCTATATTTACTCTGAGCGTGCTCTGAATGCCCCAGGAAAGTATTTATTCCTCCATGTTCAGAGACGTTCTGTTGCATTAGGCCCTGTCTTTATTTACTAACAAGCTCATTTCCAATTACTTAAAGCAAGGAAACAAAGTATTTCCACAGAAACCAGAAGCAGACATGGTTTGGTAAACACTGGGTTCAGTGATCTTAAAACCATTTGCAGCGTGCCAGGGACCCAATTAAAACCTGGAAATACATTTGGAAGATAAATACAACACACTGAGAAACTCCTTACTTTTTCTAGAGGCGCTAGTTGCTCCTTCAGTTGCTCTAGTCTCCCTATCAGCTCCTTCTCCTTGTTCAGCTGGTGCTCCTCGATGCTCAAGGCTGTGTACAACTGCTGAACCAACGTCTTCACATCATTCAGGGTCGTGGCATTTTCGTGGCTTAAGAGCTCTAGGGAAAAACAGAGGCTGCTTCATACACCTGTGCCCACAGGGCTTCCCTTGGGAAGCCCACACACCCTTGGGAAACCACCACAAGTCTGCACCGGAAACGAACAGAACTATCTTTCCAACAAAGAAGCCTTTGGAAGAGCTCCAGCACTCCAAGAAAATGTGATTCCCTTGAAGGAAAACCAGGCTTATTGGATATTCCTAAAATTTGATAAGAACAAGGAGAAGAGAGATATCCAATAGAGCTGGCCAGATGTTAACAGCTACTTCTGATTCATATTTCTATTCAAGACAAACAACTAAACTAGCTATGATCCATCACACCAGCTGGCAAGACACAGGCAGAATTCAGACTACAGACCACCAGCAACCAGAGTTACTAGTGGTGGCAACTGAACATTGTGGTTAGGGACCCCACAACAGCCTCGGCAGGAGCATTTTGAGTGCCAGTGGCAAGAATTGTTCCCCAATGCTCTGTGGGTAACACCCCTTGCTGTGCTGTCTGCAAAGGAGCAACATTCTCCCTCATGGAATCTAGAAACAAGAGCAGGGCCATGACTCAAAAATACCTTTATCCTTGCATGCCAACTCAAAAAGGATTCCTAGACGAACCCAGCTGGTAAAGGAATTGTGACTACTTTTATTGTCTCACAAGCCACATGGAAAAAAAAAAGAACTTTGAAATTAAAGCAAAAGATTTTGACATTAAGCAAATAAAAAAATTAATTTTAGTAGCATCCTTGGCCTTGTACCTAAAGTTACCAAATATGATTTTACCAGCTCAAAAATCTATGGACAGCTTAACACCAGCAGCCCAAGGGAAAAAAATGACTCAGCTGCTTGTGCCAAGACACACAAAGTACATCATTTCACTCTAGTTAAAGGGCTCCTGTTCTCCTACAAAGAAAAATCCACATGTTTCTACTGAGGTGACCATCGAGAAGTACGTATTTGAAACTACAGTATTCTGGCATTTCCATTTTCAAATACACAAGGTGATCTTGTAAAAATTTAAAAGCAGTAGCTGCAAAGTTTGACAGAACTAATATCAGTGCCTATTTGCAGGCACATTCATTTCAGTACAAAGCACAGAAATCTCCTTGGCAATCCTAGGAGACAATTTCCTGTAACCGTGGTGATCCCAGAGCTCACCTATCAGCACACAGTGGGTGACAGAGCAGAGTAACTTCTTTGTGTGTGTGATACTCAGTGGTTTAGATATCCAGTCTTAGTGGAGAGCTTTCTGCTAAAATGCTTTTAATGAGATGGGAAAAAAAAATCATCTCTAGTAGAGGTCAGTCTACCCCACATTTCGGGGAAAAAGACCATCTCATCCAGTATTGCACTCCCAATTCCAGAATAACAGAACAACAAAATCCCCCACATCTGTGAGCCAAGAGCCAAACAGAACAGCATTTCCCAAGCCATCCCTTTTGTTTAAATCCTCAGAGGTAACGACAGGCATGCAAGAACCAGGTGTTTTATGAAGGCTATGAAGCTGCCCAGAAGAAAGAGGGCAGATAAAAACACTGAGTTCCTGCCTCCCCCAGTAATGCTGAAGTGTCTCAAAAGCTTCCTGCAGGTTTTCACATCTTGAAAATCACACACGTCCAAAGAATATTATGGAAATAGGTTTTCTTATTGACTCAAAATAGGTTGGTTTCCCTTTCCTTCCCACCTGATTCGTCATAACACAACCTTCTAAGGGCACAGTCTCCTTTATTTCACTGTTTGGTAGCTAACACGGTTTTGAGTTTAATCTGCAATATTCAAAGTACCACACTCAAATGGAAACAATGCTAGCTGTCAGGGGAAGCACCAATTTGTTCTTCCAAACCAGACAATCTAAGTTTCAATCTAATTCCCATCTTGTATTGTATTCCTTCTGAACGAGTTACATTAAATTACTTTTCAGTAATTAAAAAAAAATTCGAAAAACTTAGAAATTAAAAGGAATTCTATTTCTTTGTTTATTCCTCTTGGGGACTGGGGGCACTAGCTTTGAACAGAATGAAATATCTGGTTTTCATCAGTGATTATTCTGATTACTTGGATACCTCCAAATTGGGCTCCAAGGGCAGGATTAGAAACCACAAGGCTTCCCTTTAGAACCAAGGCTTCATGCTCCTGAAGAAGTTAATAAAGCATGTCGCAATGAAGCAGGGAACTGAACACTGAAATGTACCCCCAGTGCTGAGCAGAAGCAGGCTGCTTTACCTCTCTTTGGTGGTCTGACATGGTACGAGACATCATTAATGATCAGTTTGAAGTCATCCAGCAGAAGCAGGTCTATGCCTGTGGAGGAGGCCACACGTGTGCCATCTGTAGGGAAAACACAGATGATGCATTAACCAGGAGGAACAAAGCACTTTAATGTGCTGTGGCTAAGTTGTAACACCATCCCAAATCCAGCTGTTTGGTTTCTATTCTTTCCAAAGGATGATACTTTTTGCCAGAACAATGAAAGGTGAAACACGACTGAGTTTTCACTGCTAAAGCAGGAGACTGCTTCCCATATACCACCTTCCACACGAGTTCTTTATAGATTGACTTGAACCTCTGTGTAGGTTCCATAGCTTGCATCTTTCCTACTACATAGTAGGGAATGCACCAGAAAACATCTCCATTAGGACTGATTTCCTTGGCAGCCCTATTTTTACTCTAGGAATAACATTTCTACCTTCTGTTCTTTCAGGAAGGTCGAAGAACTCACACCACAGCGAACTTTTACTTCCAAAGCAAAAGGCCAGGTGCAAACAGCTGTCAAGCCAGTAAATCAATTAGTCTGCAAAGGAGTACCTGCTGAGTAGATTGCAACCCGATCAATTCCTCTGTCCTCTGCTCGCAGCTGTTGCAAGAACACCCCGACAGAGTCTGAGATGGGTTTCAGCGTGAACTGGCAGCGCTCGCGCCGCGATGGGAGACTCACAGAAATCACAGGCAACCCGTTTTGGTAAACCACCGTCACTTCTACAGAGACAACAAAAAGACAAACTTATCATTAAGAGATAACAGATCTTCTCTACTTGGGGAAAGAGGCAAACCTGATTACAATCTGAATGTAACAGACTAAACTTTTGGTTTTCTCAAGAGATGTGGCTGAAGAAAAATGGAGGTATAGCCGAGATTCTCACTCCAGTAACTCGGCAGTAAGTTTCTGTACTTCATAAAAGTTACTTGCTCTGAACACCTTTGACCTTTTTTCTAGAGGCAACATGATACCTAAAAGTCATAACATGGCAGCACAGTATGTTTTGGCTAGGTTTTGAGAATAAAAGCATTTTGGACTATGGAAGATAAAACACTGCTGTTTATGTCAGGATTTATAGCTCAGGAGACAAAGGCACATTCTGTCTATTAGGAAACATCAAGGAAGGACCCACTTCAAATGTTTTTATTCTTGTTTAGTTCTGGTTTCCTCCTCCGTGTCCTGAGGCAAGACATGTAAGAAAGCAGTCATGAGCATGAGCTTGTAGGAGAGCAGCACTCCGAGTTCAGGCTTCAAGGTCATTTCATCTAAAATTCATGGGATCAATACGCTTTGTACTTCTCCAGACAGGCATTACTTCTTAGGTGTAGATAAAACATGATTTTCAATTTCTTTGGTGCTGCCAAAAGCTTTTCTGAGAGTGTTCTTGAGGATTTCTGTAATTCTAAAATCCATGGTAGTGACCTGTATGAGCTGTAAGCTGGTTATTATTTTACTGCCACAATCTGCCCCGTGTGCTTCGTGAGATCCATACATAGAAAAGAGAAGTTAAAAGTTCGCATTCCCCAAGCCCTTTACTGAATCACAGTCATAACTGTCCTCAAGTGAGGTAGTTGCTAAGATATAACAGCACACCTCAAAATGATTTGCTTTTATAGGTATCTTTCTTATGTAAAAACAAACAGGGTGTTTTATTGCTCAGAGCATTCGCTGTGCCTCAAGGATGGTGCAGTCACACCCGCCCACAATTCATCTGCCTCAGTATCCCAACCTGTAGTAGCTTTGGTCAACTCCTGTCTCCTGTAACTCACTGAACTCATGGATGGACATGCTAAGTCATTTTAAGCAGCCAACATCAGAACCAGTTAGTCAAAAAGTCAACAGAAGTAGGAATAAAGGCAAATAATGTTATTTTAACTAGCAAAGGGAACTATGAGGACAAGTCCTGGGGCAACATACCTTTCCAAAAGAAATGAATCAAGCATAAAAAAGCTTTTTCCCTCTTGCAAGGGATTGCTGCCTTCAAGTCCTTCCTAGATGGAAGCAACCAAGTATGGACACCTAAAACAACTAAAGCATCTTAAGAAGCTCCAGTATTTGAAAACCCATCAATACCAATTCTCAAGACTCAGACATCTGACAGGATTTTAGTAACTTTAGTGTTTTGAACCACAGAATTCAGACAACAATTGGATACTTACTGGAAAGAAATAAAGCAAAGTGCTAATTCATTTGGACTGTCAGAATTCAGAGCTCCTTAGCAGCAGCTGTTATGACACCAGCTATCAGGTTTTCTTTAAATTTAAAATGCTACCTGGACCTCACCAGGCAGTGAGGCAGTTTTTTTGCAGAGCAGAAGAGAGAACAGTGTTTGCGTTGACACTTTTTCCACGTACCCCCAATAGTACCAAACCACAACCAGAGGGTTCCTGCCAGCTCTGGAGGAAGTGCCTACCAGGAAAAACCTTGCTGTATTTTAGGAGTCATCAGCATTAGGAGCACAAACAAAGCCTTTCACTAGGATTTCCAGTTTAGGTGAAGTATTAAAGACCAAATCATTTCCCTTCAAAAGACAGGGTTAAGTAAGTCTGTCAATACAGCTGCTTTATGTTTGCCTTGCAAAAACCTTGTCAAAGTAATTTTCTAGCTTAATTCACTGGCAGGGAAAGTCTGTAAGTCCAGGTCGATCCTCTCATCCCCTCCCACACAAGTAATGCTGGCCAGATTTTTACTGCATTGAAGAGGGAAGAGGCAAAGAAAAGAAGGAAATCTGAAGGACAGAATAACACAAACGTAACAGACAGCAGCAGGCAGCTCCAGGAAAAGTTACTAACAAGCCCCTGTGATATGGCTGCCTCACTCTTCTCTCCCACAGCCCTGCCTGTCTTCTGCAGCTACTTCCCAAGTTACCAAGTGGACAAAGCATTTGGCACCTCACTAATTACACAGCTAAGGTTTCAGCTAATCTTCCCCTCGTTAAACTTAAAGCCAGGATTTAAATGCATGGGACAAGTAAAAGAAATTAATTTTATACAAGTGTGCTTCACTTACATTTACGGTCACCTACAGCCTGGCCAGGAATGGTGCTAAAAGAGACCATGGAGGATTTGAAAAGCTTTACATGCTACATTAAGCATGGGGTTGCTTTGAGGTATCAGTTCCATCCAAGCACCACAACGTTTTGACTCAATCATATGTGCACCAGCAACAGGTCATGGGTATTTTTTTTTTTTAAAGATTTCCATTTTTGCCTAAGACCAACTTGAGCAACAACTGAGGTCAAAACAAAGTACGGTAAAAGAAAAAAGTGTGGCCAAAGAAGTCAGTGTTGAACTTTGGCTACTGGTAAAGGCAAAGTTATCAGAAAAATTAATGAGAGAATTATTCAAGCATAACATGAGGAGAGCTAAAATCAAATCAGGCACAGGCAGACATCTTCTCAACCTTACACATCCTCTACACTTGTACCTGTTTAAGCCCCTAGGTTTCCATGTAAGCTCTGCAGAGCAGTCAGTCATGTTATCTTTGCACACTTGTTATCCAGGCAGGGGAAGCAGGAACCCTTCATTTATTAGCTTTCAGACCTTGTTAACAAGCCTTAACAAGGAGAGGATCCACTCAATGCCCAGGTCTGTCAGCACAAGTGCTCCACTCCTTGTGCACAGCATGCAGATGTTAAGCAGGCAGCAAGCTGAAAGCTGCTCCTTCCCTCTTTGCATTGTGGCACACCCAGATTTTTAAAGTTCCACCAGTGCATCCTTTTGCTTTATGCTCTGACAACCTTATCAAAAAAAGCCTCATGTTCGAGCTGTCCCAGAATTTAAATAAGGGAATAACACTGCTTTGGCTCCACAACTTATTTACTGCAGTAAATGATGCTTTTGACCATTTTGGCATGTAGCTGATATGAACTGCACTTCTGTTACATGGACTTAAGGGGGCAGGTAGGGTCAGGCTGAAGGGACCACAGTGGGTCTTCTGGTGCCACCTCCCTGCTCAAGCAGGGACATCCCAGAGCACGGGGCACAGGATTGTGTCCAGATGGTTCTGGAGTATCCTCAGTGAGGGAGGGTCCAAAGCCTCTCTTGGCTACCTGTTCCAGTGCACAGGAGAAGTTCTTCCTCGTGTTCAGGTAGAATTTCCTGTGCATCAGTTTCTGCACTTCCCCTTGTGTCCTAGTGCTTGGCACCACTGAACAGAGCCTGGTTCCAGCCTCTGGCACCACTCTCCAGGAAAGACAGAACCCTGAAGGGTGGGGATCATACAGACCTCACAGCTACATCAGAAAGAAGCCTGGCAAAATGATTTGGACAGCTGCACGCGATTCCATCTTCCTTTATAAAGTCTGTCCAGTTTTGTAAGAACAGTTCATAGAAAATTTGCCTGCTGCCTTAATTATTCTTGACGTTGCTCTCTGTCGCGTCCTTACCTCCAAACTGGATTGGTGCCCAGCCAAAAAAGCCTCAGCCAGGAAAGGGGGCAGGGAACGAGATGCGAGTTCGGCAAGTGCAAGTGAGGCAGGAGCTGGTGTGTACTCACCATCAGAGGGCACTACGGTACTGCAATACACCACTCTCACGCTCTGCCAAGGAGACAGCCGCTGATGCACCTGGAAAACGCAGGCACAGCAAAGAGGACAAATGGTCAGAGAGTCTGGCAGGAGCTGCCCCAGCGCCATCTCCTGTGCCCCCTCCCCAATGCCCGCGCCAGGCACTTCCCTTCCGCCCGCCCGCCGCAGGGACAGCCACAAACCCGGAGCACCTGGCAGGAACAGCCTCTTCCTTTCCCATCTGTCACCCCACAGGGCTTCCCCCCGCAGCCAAGTTCTCCTCCACACACCCCCAACACATAGCAGAGTCTATAACAGAACAGCTGGGCTTTGTTTTCCTTGATGTGACATGTATTTTTAATGCCACGCGGTCCATCAGTTTTAAGAAATCCGTTTACCTTACTACACAGAGTAGAAATGATATCAAAGCACAAGGCTTTAAAGGTTAAAAAAAGTAAGTTTTTTGCATAACCAGGAGGTAATGTTTACAGAGTTGTGGATTAACAGGTTCATTCTTTTTGGTTGTTTTCCATGCCAACATTACTTTTTTCATGTCCTTACAGAGGGAAGCCAAACTCTTGAGACACAAAGGAGTAAACATGCCTGTGCATAGAAGAACAAATTGTTCCAACATAAAAAGCAATCATTTTAATACTGAGCTATAAAAATAAAAAACAACAACAGCCCAACAGGAAGAAAGCACATGAATGGGTTTTTATGTTCTGCAAACTTAGCAAGAGACTCATTTGCCCATGAAAATCTACACCCAGGCAGATTTAAAGTCTATCTGCTAGATTATATTACACTGGTTATATACTAATCCTCCCCAACACCGAAATTACAACTCTGGCACAGAACAGCCCAACTGCAAACCAGAGTAAGGCATAACACATCAGCTCCCACCTGTCCCTGATGGTTTATATTTCAGTGGCTAGCCTCAAATTTTTCAACAGCTGTCGTCCAGTTTGGACATTCCTATGGTCTGGGCTACTTTTTCTTTGCTGATTGCTAAAACGCACCTGTAAAACCTACATTTTTATAAGGTATCTTACAGGGAGGAGTTAAGTAAATTTCTAATGAAGTTTGCAAACAAAACCCAGGTTGCTGATTATTTCTCTGCCAAATTCTCCAAATCTCTGTGTTTCATTAAGTTGCCTTTGATAATCTACTTTAAATGGTTTTAATTGCTACTTCCCTTGTCCTCTGAAGCCTGATATCCAAATCAAGGACAGTTTCCATTAATCTTTCTTGAAAGCTGGACCTTAGGCCCTGATGGTCACTGCATTGACAGCTCTGGAAATTCACTGTGATATGTGCTGTATTCATACTTCATTTCTATCAGTTTTAACAACAAAAAATCAGTCATTTTCAACTTGCCTCCTCTCTCTCAACTGCATTTTCAGCTTGCAGGGTCAAATCAGACACAGGAAAAGAAGTGGGCACCAAACAGCTGTAACTCAAGTAGGAAGTTGAATGTTTCAGCAAAAGCAATGTTGTAAAAAACAGCTGTGTTGGGAACCAAAGGGCAAATTTGCCTTTTTGCAAGTAAAATAAGCAAGTCTTCTTGACTCTCTGACACCATGTGCAACTGTTGAGCAACCAGAACTACCCCCTCACTTGAAAAAAAACGCCAGGTTTTAGACTCAAAACTATCTGAGAAAAACAGAGCTATAGCCCACATACTGTACAAATCCAGCTCTGTTGTCTTGGTATTACTGTTATATTATTAACAAAGTCAGAAGCTTCAAGGACCAGATGTGGCACCACATGCAAATCAATTTTCAGAACCAATTTTTACCTAAAGAGGGGGATTTCAATCCAGTAAACATTTCAATTCCAAAAACTGTATCAGATAAAAAACAAGTGGGCAGAAAAGACTCAGTGAGACACAAACCCTCCTCAGTCAGAGGGCACTACCCCAAAGACTCTTCACTGGCCTGTCTTACCTGATCCCACAGCACAGCTAGCACTGATATGAGGTTTTTACTGCTTCACTCTCCCCCTCTACATAACATAATTCATCCATTTCTCAAACACTGCACAGCAGGACTCTGCCTTTCTACCAGATGTGAACGGCAGCCCAAAAACGCAGTTCTCAGAACATGCTAAACCTCGCTAAACCCAGCATTATCCCACTGCAAAATAATCATGTAGCTGCAAGATATTATCGAGAAGCACATGCAAAGACTTTACCTTAAAGCTATGAGTATCTGACAGACGCAAGCTCACTCCAGAAGCCTCCTGCCCTCATAAAACAAAACAGGGAAAAGGCAAAACAGGTTGAAAAAAACAGGGCATGTTAGGTGACTCATCAAAAAGCTGAGGTGTTCCCAGACTTAACCCCTTGCACAATTCTTGCATCCCAATATAGGCTGAACTCCTTTGTTTCCTTAACACTCCCCTCCCCAGCAGTGTGCTGCCAGTACATTTTACAGGAGAGATGATGTTTAAACACTCCTATCTGTCACTCCTGCAGCTCTGAACTGCTAGTGCAACTCCTTACCAGCAAAAACAGTCTCTACTGGGTAGGAAGGGGAAAAAAAGGAACAAATGAACTCAAAACTGAGCAGAGACCAAGATGCCATATGTCATCCAGGGTTACCAAGAGCTTAAGGAGTTATCCATCATTTTTACTCCTGAAGGGAGACTGTTGTTTTAAAATTGAGATGGACAGAAACGTTTGAGGCCGTTACCGATGTCCACAGTTCAACGGCTTCACACGGAAAGGTGTCAGAGGGCTGAAGCTGGGGATGGGAGCGGTGCAGGGCAGAGAGAGGAACTCCTTTCAAGCTTTACTGACCAGATCTGCCCCTCAGGCAAGCAGCCAACAGCTGCTCCCTTCAGCAACGAGGTGTGGAATAACTGCACCCAAATTTCAGTCGAGACAGACTTGTCCACCACTCCCAAAATAAGCAATACTTGGGAGTGGGAAAAGCTCCAAAGCCAGACCGCTAAAATGACAAGCTTTAAAAGCACGAGGATAACTTTCTGGGTCTCACAAGAACACACAGCAATTCACGTTCCACATCCATCACATCCTTCATTTCCTGCCTTACCTGCAGTAAGATGCATGTTAAGAGGCTCAAGGTTATGCAGCAGCTGTGCTTCCAAAATTATTAAAGAAGCAAGAGGAAAAAAGTCCCAGTGCTCTACCTAAAACCAATGCTTCCTCCAGCCTTGTCCAGGCCTATATTAGACAACCCAAAGGTAAAATAACAGCAGCCTCTCTATAGGTCTAATGTAGCTTTCTCAACACTACCTGGGTGACAAAGCTAATCAAAGCCTTGCTGGAAAAATCAACCTTTTAGCTACCAGTGAGTGCTCTCTGATGGAAAAAGAGGGAGCAGCTCCTGTTCTCCAGGTGTGTAATTATCAATGATGGAATGCTAACAACTTTAGGAGCTTCAGTCTCCAAACCCTAATTAAAACCCAAAAAGAGGTTGGCCAGAAAAAAAAACCAAAACAACACCCCAAGCATGAAAAAAGGTGAACATCTTACTCTAGAACCCAAGTAAAACATGCTGCTAACTCGTTACCTGGAGTACCAGTGCAGCAAGAACTGCAGAGCTTTTGTGAAAAAACGGAGCATTCTCTGCATAATGCTATACTACAAGTAAAGCATTTAAGAGACACGTTTGGAAGTACTTCTGAAACATCTATTTTACAAATTACGAGGGCATTCCTTTATAGGAGGCTGCCCCAAGTCTGACACAAAGCAGCTCACCTTTTCCAACAAGAAACAGCTATCGTCCTCTCTATCCCGACTTTTGCTGCATCAAATGCTGAATGTCTTTCCTGGCTCTAGAAGTGGTTATCCTAAAACACCCAGGCTGGAATCTCAGTGATGAAAATTGCTGTGAGCTTCCCCAAGCAGCCGCAGCAACCCAAGCCACCCACCTTAAACATGCTGAAGGGCTCCATTTATCCGTCTTTACCTCATTTCTGCTCCTGTACTCAATCTGTTAGATTTCGGTCTCTCTTAAACAGTACTTCGATCCTAAATTATCCAAGTCCCCTTCTGTCCTCCCCTTTTCCTTCCCCTTCACACCAGCTGTTTGCAAAGTAAAGGAGGCTCAGGACAAAACCATGCCCTGACCAGAGACCTGCTGTCCAAGGGATGTGATGTGTGACTTCCCAGCACAGCCAGTGTTTTTGTAACCAGCACGTAAGCCCTGCCTGGATTTAAGTACATTTAGCTGTGACGGATTGACTGGGGCCAGCTGCCCAGTCAGCTGCTCCCCCACGCCTCAGGAACAGGACAGAAGGATCAGGATAAAAGGATAAAGACAGGGAGATCAGTGACCACTTCTCACTGGCTCAATAGACTAGACTAAGGAAAAGTTGATTTACTGCCAATTAAAGTAGATAATATCACAAAACAGGCTGAAATTACCACTTCCCCCCAACCCAACACTTTATCCAGGATCCAACTCTGCCTAGAAACCCCTTAGACACTGCACACTGAGATCCCCCAACCCCTGGGTACCCCACAGAGAGATCCCTCAGCCCCAAACACCCCACAGAGAGGAGAGACTCTTCAACCTCAGACACCTCTCAGCCTCCTGAGACACCCCACAGACATCAGAGACCCTCTCCTCAGCCCCGTGACACCCCACACAGCCTCCAGAGACCCCTCAGCCCCATGAGACCCCCTCACAAACATCACTGAGACCCCTCAGCTCCGTGACACCCCACACAGCCTTCAGAGACCCCTCAGCCCCATGAGACCCCCTCACAAACATCACTGAGACCCCTCAGCTCCGTGACACCCCACACAGCCTTCAGAGACCCCTCAGCCCCAGGAGACCCCACACAGCCATCACAGAGACCCCTCAGCCCCATGACACCCCACACAGCCATCAGAGACCCCACACAGCCATCACAGAGACCCCTCAGCCCCGGGACACCCCACACAGCCTTCAGAGTCCCCTCAGCCCCGTGACACCCCACACAGCCGTCAGAGACCCCTCAGCCCCAGGAGACCCCTCCCAGCCCATCCAGTGACTATTAAACCAGTCTGCCAATAAAACCCTTCACACAAAGGAGCCCGTGTGGGGCTCTGAGCACTCACAGGACCCTCCCAGCCCACAGCAGCCGCTCACTGAGGGGACGAGGGGAAGATGGTGGCGCTGTTGAGGGACCCACCTGCTGCCGGCGCCCAGGCACTGCCCTGCCAACTTGAGCTAATTCCTGCCAATTCCTCCTCAGCATCCTCCCTGCCTTCCTCAGGCACCTCCAAAGGGATCAGAACAGACCTATCTGCCACTGGAGATGTCTGCCTGCATCTCTCATCCCCTTCTTTTCTTTCTGAGGTGCCTGGACACCACTGCCCATTTCCAGGATCTCTCCTTGAGGGAAAAAATTATTTAAAAAAAAAAAAACAAACTCAGTCTTCCTTTGAAATTGAGCCCAACTCTACCAGGGATTTGCAACCCCATATGGAAGACCTTCTCCAGCTTCTTGCTGTGGTCTGTGGATACATTCACATAGCCAATACAGCCGTGTACACTGGGCTGCTGCTCGGGAGGCTGGGATGTGACAAACCCCCCCAGCTCCCACAAGGGAGCCCACACTGCATCCATGCAAACCCCAGGGATTTGGCTGGAGAGGGAATGCAGTGGGGAAAGCCCCTGTACCCAAGGGCTGTGCCCTCACAGTGACAGCAACAAGCCATATACTTCTGAGCACAATTTTCACTAAGTCCAAACTGCTGCCTTTTTCAAACATACAGCTCATCTCCCAGGACCCAAACACTTGTCTGATTAAATCCCACTGCCCTGAACTTGCTCCTCTCTCTCTCTGACAGCCCACCCTTACCCCACCCCACTCAAGAAGTCAGATTTTGCACCAAAAAGAACATATTGCACCCACTGCCTCCACAGGGCAGCGTTTCATGTGGACAAAGGTCAAGCAAATGAGAAGCCGTCTGAACTGCAGTGCTATTCTTCGGGGAAATTTTTTCTGTATTTTAAAATCAGGCTGTAGAGGGACACAAAAAAAAGGCAATGCCAGCAAGATGTGGGAAGTGTTATTCTTTACATTTGGATGCACTTGGTATGACCCATGCGTTAGCAAAAGATCTTTGTTTGCCTCAGTTCTTCTTCCTGCCTGAATTTTCTCTTCTTCCAGCATTAGTACAAAGCTCTCTCACATCTGCTAGGAAGGGAACATAAACAGGAGGTGAGCTATAAATACTCCCTTCTCATTCTGCTTCCTTTGCCCATCTGCCTAAAAAGAAGCAGGTAATCCACAGTGTGCAGGAAGAGGAGGGGGTAGGAGGAAGGAGGTTAATTCTCCACATAAAAAGGGAAAAAGCACGGATGAAGCAACTGTTCCTCATCCTTCATTGTGCCTTTCTCCCAGGCATTACTGCTGCTCTGGAGATACCGAAGTGAGGAGTTGCAGTAGGAACTGTTGTTGAGCAGGAACATCACTGCATCTGATGGCTTTGATTGAGCCTCTGGGAGACAAGAGAGGGAAGATAAAGCAATAAAAGGGAAAAAGTTGAGCTGACATGTTAAGCACATCAGTCACGCAGAATCTATTGCTTTTAACAGGTGCTTCCCTTGCCACCATCCACATCACTTTTCCCCCAACTAAAACCAAATCAAAAACCCCAAACCAAAACCTTCTCTTAGCCTATATTCTTAATTTTACTGCACGTGTCAACAACTTACAGACAACTAGCCTATTCCTAACTTAAGACAGATGATAGGCAGGGTACACCAGACCCCCACATTCCCTCTTTTACCCAACCTTCACACAGTCCTTCCTACCTCTGGCAGACAACACAAAACAGGGCTGGAACTTCTTGCTGACAGTTTGTGCTGCCAGATGACAGTTTCACCATGAAAATATTTTTGCTTTATTGGAGCAGGATGGTTTGGATTACACTTCTTTAATACAATTGTCATGGTTACTGGGGGAAAAGAAAAGCTGAAAATTTTAATTCCTTTGAATCCTGAAGGCTTGAAACATAGAACCCAAACAGAACACTAGGATGCATTTAAATCTGTGTCAGCTTTGAAACCTGAGAGCTAACTTCCTTTCCCAAATTTCCACATTCATCACTTAAATATCACCAAAAAGGTTTATAACTCTCTTCTCAAAATTAAGGTGGCTGTCAACTACTATTTTAAAAAAGTTTGAAGAATTCAGTGTGTTCTGGAGCTCACTAATTTCAGGGATTTTGTCTGTCTCAGCCACTCACAGCTGAAAACTGCATAACTAAGAGAGAAGGCATCAGATGGATTCCCCTCAGCAATCTCCCCAGGGCAGCTTAGCTGTTGCTTTGTTTCTTGTTTGATTTTCTTCCTCTAGCACTTACCAACCCCATTAGGCACCTCCTTTGGTCTCTGTTAGAGCCAGTTTAAAACGAGAGCTCTCGCCCCTCTTCTCCCACTGCAAAAAGAGCTTCCTGGTGAGGAAACAGCACCTCGCTGACATCCCTGCACTTCCAGCATCAACAATGAAACAATAAGCAGAGTTACGGAGCAAGATTCCCACAAGTACAAGGAAATTCCTTCTGTCTCGGTGCGTGCTGGGGAGCAGCCAACTCGCACTGGTTTTCCAGGGAAATCAACTCAGGAACAAGGGAACCTCGCTTTCACCTCTTGAGAAGACACAGCAGGCTCTTGCAGACTTCAGAGTTGGTGCCAGCACACACACAGCTTGGGAGGATCTGAAATATCGAGAGGTGCAACATCCTGCAAGCCACAGCAGCCCAGCACACCCCACTGCTGGGGGAGTCCTACACCATCAACTCCCTGCAGGAAAGCACAACACAAAAGAATCTCATCTTTCTGGCTAACCTTACACCCGGGTTTGGTCCAAGAAGTGGTGGAACAGAAAGATAAGTACTCTCAGACAGCAAGAGTCTGTGCCCACCAAGTCACATCCAGTCAGTCCACAGAAAGCGATTCCTTCTCTTGGATCATGAGCCTTACAGGGTAAGCCTAGAAACCAAACTCACTTTCGGATTGAATCCTTTATGAGGCATGTAGCAGGGAAGTTTAAGAGTGTTGCCCAGAAGTGCCAGACAAGCTTCACAGATACTCTGATTCTCACAAGTTTGGGTCCTAAGCAAAAAACCAAGTCTGGCTACAAATACCTGCAGCTGATTAACACTGGCCAGGTTTTTTTCTGGAAGAAATACCAAAGTGTAGGACGTTTAGCTTGGCATTCTTCCCCACTTTCTACAATCAGTTTGCAGCCGTTTACCACCAGGTGTGATTAGTACAGTAAAAATCAATCCTTTTGCTAGTCACACACACATCTCACAAAGCCCTGGAAGAATCCTCCAGTTGATGTCTGTAAGGGTGGATGTCTGACATTCCCCCTCCCGATACACTGCCTGCCATAAGGATTGTGACCGTGCAACTCTGGCTTCTAAATCCCTTATGTTCCCTGGCAAAGCTAGAGCAACAGAAGGAAACCAAAAGAATTCCAATAAAAATATATGAATGTTTTAAATCCATTAAAGAACTCCATTTCATTGTACTACCAGACCACAGATCAAGGATACTTACACGCAAACTTCACATCCCTATATGTTAATGTTTAATATCCTTTGGTTAATGTTGTACTTTTACTCATTTTGCAGGATGGCCTCCCTCCAGTGCCCTGAGAGAGGAGATGGTGCAATGCTCACCTCCTGTGTGCCATAGGTACGTGCCTGGAGAGGCAACTTTGCAGAAGTTAAAGCATGAGTGAAAGGCAGTGCTGTGCAGAGGCAGATCTTTGTTGACACACTAACAACGTGCAGGAAGAACACAAACACTTTAATTGTGAACCTGATGCTTAACTAGTGTGTTAAATTCAGTTCTAAACGTTTCCCAGTTCAGCTTTTCCCTGCTCATCTCACCTGGTCTCTTTGGGAGAGGAGGAGGTGGTCATAGAATCATAGAATCCTGGAATAGTTTGGATTTGAAGGGACCTTAAAGATCATCTTGTTCCACCCCCTGTTCCCATGGGCAGAGACTCCTTCCAGTAGACCAGATTGCTCCAAGCCCTGCCCAACCTGGCCTTGGACACTTCCAGGGATCCAGGGGCAGCCACAGCTTCTCCGGGCACCCTGTGCCAGGGCCTGCCCACCCTCACAGGGATGGATTTCTTCCCAATATCCCATCTAACTCTGCCCTCTGGCAGTTTAAAGTCATTCCCCCCTATAAATAGTCTCTCTTGTTGTAGGTTCCCTTGACGTACTGGAAAGCCACAATTAGATTACCCCAAAGCTTCCCTCCCCCAGGCTGAACACCCCCAATTCTCCCAGCCCTTCCTCACAGCAGAGGTGCTCCTTCTCCCTAACCACAGGAAAGCAAGGTTGAGCCCTCTGTACAGCACAAGCAGCACCCACAGAGTATCCTGCAGCATTCTGTGCATGGCTTCGGAAACACAGACTTACTCCTGGCTCCTCTGGAGGAGGAAAAGCTTTATCACCTGTGGGACTGCTCCCCAAACCCCAGCCTTGGCAGCAGGTGGGGCTGAATGGAACACTCACTGCTTCATCATTGGTCATCTCTGGCAAGATACACAGGAGGCTCAGAGATCAAAAGGTTTTGATTTAATCGACCATTGATAAAGGGAATGCCTGCAACAGCATCTCCTAATAGCTCTGAGCTATTCAGTTGAGCACCTCCTGCACAGCATTGCTGTGCTACGAAACTGTAATTATGCTCAAATGCACAAAAAGCACAACGGAGGCACAAACAGATAAAGCTTTAGGAAAACTATAAACTGAAGTCTATCACTTCATCTAAGAGCCAGTGCCACCCTCAAAGCTCAGTCACATCCATCACTCCTTCAGGCTGAGCCTGTGGGGACTGGATGCCCTTGGGAAGGGCTGCTGCTCCCCTTTAGGCGCCACCACCGTGCCCATGGCCAGGTCACCTTCAGCACCAACCCACTCTGTCCCTCCCCAAGGCTCCTCCCCTGTCTTGGCAAAACTACTCAGAACAGGGTTTATGGACACGCACTATGCACAAACCCACCTTCAGCTGATATAATGATTAAGTCCAGACATCCAAGTAAAAATCACTAAAGAATCTTAAAGAAAAACAGGCCTAAGACTTCCCCTAACTTACCAAGTTAACCACTGCCAGGATGTGTGATAAACCAGCATTACCCAAACATTTCATTCCACCACTTTGTTTAAAAATACCGTTTCCTATAAATTTTCTATCCCCCAGATCACAAGGGTTGTTTTAGTAGGATTTTAACTGAAATTTTTCAAATTGTTTCAGCTCAAAGATTTTTACTTTGTTTTAAAAGCACAGATCATATAATAAGCTGCTTACACCTCTACCTACAGTTTTTCCCCCTCAAAACTGTTGCAGCTTCATCCAAAGAGTAAGACACAAGGAGGATCGAAATTAAAACAAATCCATTTTCAACAGCCAGTCCCAAAAAGCTGATTTGAACTACTTGCCTAATTATAAGCTGCAAACCACATGTCAGAGATATATACATGTTGCAAAGGGTTTCAAGTCACACTTCTTTCCTATATAAAAGCTGAGGCTTTTCTCAACCTCTCTTAAAATGAGTTATCTTGGAAATGAACCACTAGAAAAAATTACTAGGAAAATGTCCATTTTTTTAGTCATTATGGCTTTTAAGACTGAACAGTCCTGGGAAAAGAGATTATCCTGAGAGAGGGGGATTTGGAATGGAAAGTAATAGGAGATTTTTAGCTTGATCATTTCCTTAAAGCTTTTCCAAATCAATTAAACTGGGTTTAATATACTGTGATAGGTGTTCAGTGGTATAGAAGAAGGCAATTTACAATTTGGCTCTGAGTTATACAAGCTGTCAGAGACACCTTTACAGTTTGTATTTTCATTGACAGTCTCAGTTAACGAAAATTGAACCATTCTTCTCTGGAAAATTAAATACACGCACAAAACAGAGCAAAAAAAAAAGCCTCTGTGGAAAAGCCACAAAGCAACAGGCATCAAGGTAAGGACTTCAAAACATACTTCAAAACATATGCTTTCAATCCAAGTGAGGAAGCTGGCCCAGCTCACACAGACTCAGATACTCTCCACACTTCCTTTCCAAGAACCTTTCTAATGCTTTCTCACTGCACTAAATAGCCCTGGGAAGCAGGACTTTTCCTTTGATCCAATGCTAATTATCACTTAAAGCTCTTTCAACTGTGAATCCCAGGTTTCTGTGCCTCTGTGGGGATAGCCTGAAGAACCCAGAGAGAATCACAGAATCCCAGACTAGTTTGGGTTAGAAGGAACTCTAAAGCCCATCTCATTCCAACTCCCTGCTATGGGCAGGGACACCTTTCATAGACCAGGCTGCTCCAAGCTCCATCCAGACTGGCCTTGGACACTTGCCCCTTGCCTTCCAGGGATGGGGCAACCACGACTTTCCTGGGCAACTCATGCCAGGGCTCCCCACCCTCACAGGGAAGAATTTCTTCCCAACATCCCATCTAACCCTGCCTTCTGGCAGTTTGAACCCATTCCCTCTTGTCCTGTCACTATCTGCCAATGCAAAAGTCCCTCCCTCTCCTTTGTTTTTAAAATTATTTTAGCTGTGTTGGGTGAACAAACAGTGGAAAGAACCAGGTTCCCCAGATGACGTGCTGCTAGGATTCTGCCTGGTTTTTTAAGCCTGTGAAATCTGCTGGGTTCACAGCTCTGCAGTCTGGTAGGTGTAGCTTGAAATCATCCCCAAAATACGCATGAACAACTTGGAAGGTCCAGACATAAAGGAAGAGTGATTCAGGGCTGGGCTTCCATTACAATCCATTTCCTTCATCCCTCCCTGATGGGTGAAGTGGATCCAAACAACTTGTAAGTGAACCACAACTAGCTGCCACAGCTGCTAGTCACAACTCTTTCCAACGGGCTCTGCTAAAAGCTTGCACATCCACGAAGAGTCATCTGAGACATCGAAAGCAGATCCCTCTTTTCACAGGGTTTCTTTTGTTTTGTTGTTTGGGTTTCTTAGCATACACAAAGCTTATTGCTAAAATCAGACAGAGAGCAGCAAGGTGATGAGTTTAGGTATGAGGCCCAAGCATTTCCAAGCAAAGAGCTTGTCCTTTTGGGGAGCAGGAGGCCTGATGGCACTCTGGAACCGCCGTGCAGAGCCGAAACCTTGCGTGCTTTCCCAGCACAGCGGTGAAAACACATTAGCCCTTGAGAAAGCATTAAGAGAAGCACTAAAATAGCTGGCTGGGAGCAGTGTAAGTGGCTGTCCAGACAAATACTAAGAGAATCCATAAAGAGCTCTGGAGGCAAAAAAATCCTCAGCGGGAAAGCAGACCACTGTTGAAGACACGCAAACCAGGAACACTTACATCAAGTTCAGACTAAATATCAAAGATCACTCATTTCTGAGGGGAAACAGTCATGTTGGAAAATAAAAACATGCACAAAGCACAGCTGGGAAAGCAGTGGCTAGATGAGCACAGAGCAAGGAAACAGGAGGAAACAGGTCAGAGCCTTGCTACAACGCTGCAGGACACTGCACCAGCTGCAATCTTATTTGCTCAGGAATGCAAGAACCCAGCAAATCCACTCAGCCAGAGCACATCTTGCATGGATTGCCTACAGACAAGCACCATTTCTGCAGTGACATTCACAATGACCTTGTGCCATCACCAATGAGGAGGTTGTAGAGCAAACAACCCCCTCCCCAAATTTTATCTTGCCCTTTTGCACAGCAGGCACAAGGTGCTTGAGTGTTTTGAAGCCAGTTCAAAAAGGCAAAAGTCTCATCTCTACACTGTGTTCCTGTAATTCAAGAATATCACTATAAACTTGGGAAAAAAAATTCAAGCTAAGTTACAACTGTAAGAGTTTGAATACAGCCTGGGAATCACACTTGAATGGTGGGTGACCAGCACACCCTTCTCTCCTCTGGGGATAAATTTCTTTTCCACATTAGGAACCCAGAAAGACTCATCCCAATATGCCTGCAGGCAAGAGGAACAGAATTAATTTAAGTTCGCCTGAGTTTTTTTCTGGCATTGAGAGGTTCTCAGCAGGCAAACGCTAACAAGGTATTTATGAAGTTATGCTGTATTTGGAAAGAGGGGCAGGGGGAAGCTTTAGCCTGTTCCAGCCTTTCTGAACAAGGTCATCACCAAGTTGTCACAAGCCCCTACTTGCAGCAAGGAGCTGGGCCACCAAATACTTCAAAAAACCCAGTATTTCAACTTTTTAAGAGTACCAAAGAGAGACATGAACATACAGTCTAGAACACAGGCTGTGTGGTCCTTGGCTTGGAAACATTTGTGAGATCTGTTCTGTTTCTCAGGTGTTATTTGTTATTAATACAGACAGTATGTTTAACAGTAACGAGTCTGACAGACTATCAGACATAGTAAGTAAGTCTGATCAGCAGTAACTGCTGTTCTTCTCACTTTTTGTAGATAGGGAAGATGGATTTAAATCCACTAAAACATTAAGTGTCATGAATTTGACACCGTAACTCTCTGGATTACCAAAACCTCTACCCTCCAGAACACTGAAAAATTCAGAAGCATCATCTCCCAGACCACTGAGCAACCACCACTCCTTTGGTTTTGGAGGCTGGTGAGAAATGTGTCGGCAGGTTTGTAGGAGAGCGTGTGGCAGTTCAGGGGATGACATCCGGCAGAGGGAACATTCTCACGCACATTTATTATTAATTAATATCAAACTCCTTTTTTGGAATTCTGCATCTTCCAGACAGAAAGCCCCACCTAAGGAAGATTAAATACCTGGTTTCTCCAAAAAACGCAAGCTCTAGCAAAGCATCTTGTAAAAGTCCCTCCTCGTACCCAAGTGTTGGATCCGTAACTTCCCTGGACAGACGCAGCTCCTCTGATGTTTCAAACCCCCAGCACCCTGCTGAAATCCCAGCAGGAAATAAGAATGCTCTTGTCCCTGCTGGCTGAATGCCAGGAGAGTGCAAAGCCCACTCCATCTCACGCTGTGGTGCTGCTCCCTTGCTGATCTACATTAAGGGTGTCACTGCATCACAGCAGCTCTTTTCAGGGAGTTGGCACTGGCTGCAGGAGCCCCTGGGGATGTTTCATTTGCAGCCACCTCAAGACTGCCAAGCCACAAACCCCTGCAGTTTTGCAGAGGCCCACCTTACACCCTCCTGGGTAGCAGCAGGTTACAGAAAGGGGCTCTACAACTGCCCCCCTGCTCCCCTTTAACAGCGCTGCACCGACACCTCTGACACACCCTAGGTGTTGGTGGTGGCTGGGTAAGAAAAATCAGGACTTGTGGACCTTCTATAAATGGAATTTACAAACCTAGAAAGAAATAAAGGCTGCACACCCCCAAACAGATTTCCATAAGCTTTCCCCACACTATTTACAGCCACGCAAGAGGCTTAAAAACGCTCGTTCTGATCTGGCTAGAGGTAGCTCACACAAGTGTCAGGCTCACCTTAATGGGGTGACACCAACTTCTTTTGGTGCCCCAAACCTTCCTAGAATTGCATTTAAATGCAAACTCTTTCCCTGCTTCCCTCCTCTTCCCATAAGCCAGGATTTCTTTGATTCTCAGTCTAATTAGGAGATAATTTTAACTCTATCACTGGTTTGATTGTACTGGTGCTTAACCACACTATTAAGAAAATCCTTAGCTAACATGTGGTACCTTTTCCATCTGGCAGACACGCTTTGTGAGGAGGATGGGGGGAGACTCCAGAGAAACAAACACTGCCAGTCCTTAGATTTAACAGGCTACAGCTGTTAAAGCACACATCATATCCACTTTATCATGAACAACAGGGGCAAGACAAGTAGCTGCAGCCTAACCTGCCTAGCATCCCACATCCAAGGTCACCTGTGAAGGACAACGGGACAGTTTGATCCTGCAACCACCACCAAGGAACCTGAGCAGCACAGGAGCTGCAGCAACCAAGCAGACAACCAATTTTCTGTACTTGAACACCAACTGTGCAAGACCCTTCCTCTGCTCCATTTTGACAACCCCGGGCTCTGAGACTGCCTGGGGGACATTCTGACAAAGGGCATTGGAGCCCATCAGCTCCAAATTGGAAATGCTGCTTTATGTGTTTACTGTTCCAGGAGAAAACACAGCAGCCATTTGCTGCTTCCTGAAAGAGGCTCCTGTCCCTCACTCACATCCATTTAGAGCAGACTACTTCAAATGAACACTGAGATAGAACAAGGAGCTTCTCAAAAACCACATGACAGCTGGCTCAATTCTATGAAGGGAGTGTTTTCCCACCTATTCCACCTTGTGATTCCTTCAAGGGTCCCAAATGAAGTACTTAAGCAAACAGTAAGACACCATTTAACAACTCAGTGTGCCTAAATTGATTGTTAGGGCATCAGTGAGTCATTAGCTGCCACGTTCAAACAGCTGCTTTCTCCTTCCAGGAAAGCCTTCTGTCCAACACACACAAATTTGCATGGAAGAACCATTTTGCAGGCCTGTGACACCAAAGCCTCCTGCAGCAGCAGCCACAGCTGCTGACTTTGCCAACTACCTGTGCTCAGCAGCTGCTTCAGCAGCACATCCCCTCCACAGCCCCTCTCTGAAGCACCAAGTTCTTGTGCTTTGCTGGCGTGAGGATGAAAGGGAGTTACACGGTCCAGATTACACAGCAGTGGATTTACAGCCACAATCACAGGCTTTCTGCAGTCCAGCCCGTGACTGAAACACACCTGACAAGACTGAAACACACCTGACAACAGTGCTTCTTGTGAATCTCTTGTTTACAGTGGACTGTGGTAAGAGCAGGAAACACCAGTTCACTCAAGGAGACAAGTGATGAGGTGCCTTTATCTGGTCCTTGGAAACAGCAGGAAAGCTTGAGATAATAGTGGAGGCTTTAAATTGGTTGTCAGTGTTTGCTCTCCACAGCAAGTACATTGCACAAGTCATTTGGGTGACTGGCACCTTTGGGTCTCCTCTCCAAGTGCTACAGCACCCGGGAACAAGAGGAGTCTGAGACCAAGCAAAGATGTTCCAGATTCCTTAAAAGGGATCTCACGTGATACAAATGACTCTAGTACTAATGCAATGAATGCTTCTTATACTATTTTACCACATTACAAGGGAAAAAACCCTCCAAGGTCTCTTGCAAATCAATCCTGGGAATCCATTTTTCCTGCTTTTCACCACAGTAGCTGAGTTCACAGTGCTGGGCCCCAGAGAAGCAGCCGACCTGGCACAGCCGGGGAGCAAAACAGAATTCCAGGTGGGCTTTTAAAGGTCTCCTTTACTGACTTGATCTTAAACTGCAGCACCGACTGTCAGTGCTTTGCTGCTCATTGAAGCAGCGCTTTTGCCTTAATGTGCCAAGAAAAGTCACCAGTGCTTCACAGGGGGCACAGAGGGAGATGATCTCCGAGAAGCCACCAGGGCCGTCTTAGGAGGGGCCACCACAGCCAAGGGACAAGCTCTAGCGACAGGAGAGGGCACACAGAGTCGGCTGGCTGATTTCAGAGCTGCTGCTGACAGCACGTATGATTTGTGCAGTTACAACAACATTTCTGAAGCCATCAGCTGGTAGCAGCTTACTGGCTATCAACAGGAGTAAGATGGGGAAATTCACAAGCTACCAATGGCACTACTGGGAAAGTCCATGAATATTCACACCACTACAACACAAATGAATTTTTAATTTTTTTTTTTTTTACTATGAAGGAAAAGGTAGCGACTTCAAGTAACCCCAAAGCTTTATAAATATTAACACACCAAAACAACAAACCCAAAGATGACCAAGAGAACTCTTTCCCTCCATTTTACTGGACCAGTGCATTTGTACTTCCCACTTTCCCCCCCTTAAGGAGACCACCACCCAGTCCACTGTATGGAGCAAGCAACTGGAAGAAGTCACACACATACGGCACAAGGCAGACTTTATTCAAACAGCTGACACGTATTTCAGACTGCAGTTTTCCAAAACTTTCTTTTTCTCCTTTTTTTTTTTTTTTACCCAGCTTGGAAACAACCACCAAAGGCTCCATTAGGAATTAAACCAACTTTTGTAATGCATGTGGCATGCACACCTGATACAGAGATGTCTAGGGCTGGAGCCGTACTGCCAACAGGGGCAACAGGCACACCAGGGAGCCACATCAAGTGTGGAGAACTAAACTTTCAGATCAGCAACACATTTTTGCCTCAAATAAAACAATGACAAGCACAACAGTGCCAAAGCATCCACACGTGTCCGCTGGGCACAGGCAGCACAGTGGAAGAGGGTCAGCTCCCAGCAGGCTCTAAAGCCAGTGACAATCACCTCCAAAACGTAGTGGGGAAGCCTGTTTTGAATTGACTACCAGAGCACAGTCATCTGGATTTAGTAAGAATATTTCTTCAGAGCAATCCTAAAATACAATGGATGCATGCTTGGGCTATGCCACAGATAAGGCAACCTCTTGGGTTACACTTGCAGCTGTTTCCTCAGCTGCCATCAGCCATCTGGGAATTTCTCAGACAGCAGAGGCTTCCCTTGCCCTGCTGACCAGGTCCCCCCACCACACTCCTGACCTCGGCATCTTTAAAACACAATTCATGGCACCACACACAGCACATCCCCACCAACAGAAGCGCATCAGGCATGCCTCCAGACTCCTCCATCATCATCTTTCCAGAGAAAAATAAAGCAGTGAAATCCTGCTCTTTATAACTGCAGGACTGGGAAAGAGTTACAGGGTTAAAATGAGAAGTTCTGTCAACGACGACCAGTTTGGGCTTGAAATCTGAGTGAAGCACGCCTCTGCTAGTCACCAGCTTAAAGAATAACACATTTAAGAGCTGCATAGGGGGAACAAACTGCATTCCTGGGAGAGAAGGAAGAAATGGCTCAGCTGCAGTTCTCAGGAGCAAACTCACAGGTTCTCAGAAAACTCAGAAGCAGATTCACACCACCAGATTTGGGAGTAGAAAGAGAATACAAGAGACGAGGATCAAAACCGAACACCAGATAGAATTCTCAGTTACTAAGTGCCAGGTACAGACTTGAAATCTGTTTCTGTACGGCTCTGAAGATACTCACTTGACCCTTAGCACACATCATGCTTCAGGATTTTTTAATGGGTCACAAAAAGACGTGGAGGTGTCAGCCCCATCCCCTTACCCAGAGCACACGCGCATGCCAAAGCGCAGCAATGGAACCCAGAATCCATCCTTTGGGAGCAGGCAGTGGATCCAAGTGAGCCACTTGAGCATTCCTCCTCCACTGGCACATTTCCACCTTGCTCAGCAAGGGAAAACCTCCCGTTCCCAGTTATTTTATTCATATTAAGTTTTCCCTCTTCCCAGATACCAACTGTATTTTAACATTTTACAACTGCAAGTCAAATTTACCAGGGGAAGGAAACCGATGCCTGCTTCCGCTGTCCCAAGGCTGCAGTCACCTGGACTGTACTGTGTTGTTACCACCCACTGGATCTCACAGGGGCTTGCCAAACCCCAGTCCTGAGCACTGTGTGGTGCTCCTGACAGGCTTCCCTAACATCCACCCTCTCCAGGTTTCCCTGCTCCCTGCCATTTAATCACTCCTTGCTCTTTATCACAATCTAGGCAAACTTCCACAGTCATTTCCTTACAGCAGCAAGGTCAGGAAAAACATTTTACTGAACTGTGCAACCTTCAGCAGCTTCTTGGCCCACAGTTCATAAGAAAAGTTATCACTGGCTCATACAAAGATCTCTAATGCAGTTAAAATATTTCTGGCAGAGAAACAATAAAAAAATGAAGTGTTTCAAATGCCTGGCTAAATTTGCTACAATAGATGAGAAAAGGCTTTCTAAGCAAGTTCATCCATGAGATCACTGCTCTGTAGTGTACAGCAACAGCTCAATTAATCACAAAACTATTTGCAAGGACTTGCCAAAAAGAGGAAAGTAACAGAACAGACCCTGCAGAACAGCTTCCCGACACAGGCAACACACACACACTCTTCATCCTCCTGCTTGAGGAGCTGCTCAAGACTGAACTCTGAATTGAAAGCTATTTTTTTCTATTTAAAGGAACTAACAATGCAAACCAGCTGTGTCCTTTCTCAAGTGGTTGCTGCTTTATTCACTACAGCCCTCTGTTTGCACAGCACTCAAAGTACTCACTCAGTTCTTTCAAATGAAGGATTTCATGTAGGAAAGAACCAAAAGAGGAAATTCAGGTACACAGTGAGTGATTTATCCACGTACCTCCACATAGGCAGCATTCTTCCTCCAGTCAATAAACTTTATTCCTCCTTGGGAAGGATTTGACACAGACATCAAAAGCACAAACATTGTCCAGCTCAAAGTGGGAAGCACACAGGTCAAAACACACTCTACAAATCACCATTTTTATTTCTGTTGTGACCCCTGCAAAATAAACTTCCCCTTTTTTATACTAAGGGTGAATTCCCAGTGCTACCCGATCTTGCTTTATTCCCCCAAACTCCTCACATCCCCCCTTGGCCATCCTACTCCCCACTGTGCAAGGACACACTGCCAGGACACTGTTACTTCAGTCAAACCCTCCAGTATTTCAGTTCTACTGCCAAAAAAGCAGAGTCTGTAACTTCTGGTATTCAATAGCCTTATAGTATCAAAGTGTAGATGAGTCATCGAGGCAAGATAAAAGGAACTGGTTTTCCTAATATTGCCAGTACAGAAAAAAAAAATGGTTTGTGGAAGAGACAACTTACAGTCTTCAAATATGAGTCTCTCTTGGTGAGCTCTGCCCTCAAATGGATGGTGTCAGTTTGATGCATCAGTGCATGCGAGATCAATGCGATCATAAACTTTCAGTCTTCAAGAAGTTATTTCCCAAATCTGCCTGGGAATTGTTTAAGCATCACACAGGCTGAAAAAAGAATAAATCAAGCCTAACTATTGGAAACACAAGTAATTCATCTGGCAAGCTGAGAACAGAGACAACTGATCGTGAATAATACAAGAGGGGTAAGACCCAAAATATTCCGTTCGCTCTACTACCTGCAGCCCAAAGTGGTGATAAAACACTTGATTAAATTGGAGAGCAGAAGCTGTTCAGTGCAATTACTGGATAAAGATTTCAGAGCAATTTTTCTGTTAAACGTTTGGAATCCCCCTGCCAGCCTGCAGTCCGCCCAAGGACGTGAGGGGAGGGTTTCTACAAGAACGCGTGACCTTTCCCAGGCAGAAGTCTCAGAGGGTGAGGGATGAGCACTCAGGCTCACGGGAACCCAGCTCAGATTGCTTTGCCACTTTGCAAGCTAATTGTTTCAGGTGCAGCTTCAGAAATTTGTAGAGAAAAATCTCAGTAATTCTTCTTGTGGAAGTAGGATTTTAGATGCTGCTTTAGGAAAGCATCCTTCCCTCCTCCTCACCCCCTGCCCCATTTTAGCTCTTGAATAAAATCAGAGCTTAGGAAACAGATATCACAGACCATTTAACCTGCATTTGCCCACGCACTTCACCTCATCACTGAGCTATCCAGCCGTTCCAGGGAGCACAACAGGCACCACAACAGAACTGCCACCTGATAATGCCAAGGTAAATCACTTAAACCAGTTATGATCTGTGTTATTTCCATGCAATTTGTTTCACAGAGTGATTGGGCACAGAGTTCTCCAAGCAACCTGAAATTCTGGGAAAAAAAATACTCATAATTGCCATTTGGACTCTAAGGGAGGAATTTCTCAGCACCCAGAGGGGAAAAGAGTGCAAGGAAAGGCAGAACCTGGTGCAGGGATCATCAAGAGAGCCCTGTCCAGATGTGATCATGGCATTATCAAGGCCTTGAGGATTTTCCCTGAAAGTCCTATACCCATGAGGAAATGTCACAGCAACCCTCAGCCTGCATTTGGGAAAGGGAGAGGAATTTGGTCACTAAAGCTAATCCTGGCTCTGACAAAAAGTAACTTTCACATTATTATTATTATTATTATTTCTTCATCCCATATTTTCCTCCCAGCTCGAATACTTGGGATGTATCTGGAAAAAGGGAAAAACTCCAACCCACACGAACTTGGATCCTTTCAAAGGAAGGAATGACCATGAGAAAAGGGAAAACATGTTCCAGTACGAAAAGCACAGGAGGGGATAAAGCTTCAGTGTAGGAGTTCAGGAGCAGCAACTGATGCTTGGGTCAAGGAGGAAATCTCAGAGATTAAACAATCAAAAGCAGAAAGGTAAGTTCTACCCACTTTTAACAGGAAAAAAGTAAATGTTACTGAATTTAATCAAACCTGGCAAAATCTCCTTCCCTATTCTTTCTAGCTGGGTTTAGCAATAGCACAACAAAAATCAGTCTAGGGAAGTTCCACTTCAAATCCAGGCCATTTCAAGAATATTGAGCTTCAATAAGTCAAACCACCAGGCAGGAAAACTCACTAAGAATAGTCAGCTTTAAATACATTCACCATTTCTACTTTATTTTCCTGAAATGCCACTCATATCCAGCAATAGGGTTTCCCTGCACTTAGGTACACCCATCCAGCTCCCATAAGTCTAACTCCCAGTTTATCTCTGAAAACACATGACATGTCAATGGCTATGTATTTCACATACTTTCTGATTTATTTAAACCAAAGAGAATTGTAAAGAAGACATTTTTATGACTTATTCTAATTGAAGTTGAAATATAAATCTCCAAGTCAAATGTAGCTACCTTAAGGGCACTTCATAGATCAATACTCTCAACATATTATTCATAGCATTTAGGTTAAGAAATGTAAAGCTGCTGCTAACCAGCTATTTAATAATGAACAGACATGAAAATTCAGTAAATGCTGGCAAAAAACCCCACAACCAGATACTTCTGAAGCTCCCAGAAGCAATCTGGAATGATGATCCTTGTGGGTGCCTTCCAAATCAGAATATTTTGTGAAATACTGAAGAGCTGATATCTGACTTCTGTGGACATGAAAAAGAAGCAAAAACTATTTGTGTTTATTTTCCATCAAGAAACAGGTCTGATAAAGATAACATGCACAAAACAAAGAGGTCTTTAGGCATCCTTATCACAAAATATTCAAAGCCTGACTTTGGATTTTGACAGTCAATATTCTCCATTTAGCTTTACCAGCCTTGCAATAAAAAAAAATTAAAATGAATGCCTACCCCTGGTTTTAGTTTTGGGCATGGACAAAGCCAGGCCCTGGGGAGATCTCACCCAAAATGCTCAAGGGAGTTTCTGCCAGCGCTGTCAGCTCCAGGGAAGCACAAGGAGCCTGTGCCAGCTCAGCTGCCCTGCTCACCCAGCCCATGCTGACCCATGGCTAAGGCCACTCAAACAACCCAAATTCTTCCCAGCTTGGCACTAAACTGGCAAATCCCTTAAGAGAGCTCTGGATCCTGTCAAGAGATGCCACTTGAAAAGCCTCTCTACAGTCACAGTGGTCAGTGGGTCTGAACATCAGTGACTGGAGATGCACAGGCTCTTAACAGGCAAGATTCTGGGCTTTCTTTTGTAAAAATTAGTTATTTAATAGCAATTCTAGAAACTCATGTTTTTTCATCTCAGCACAAAACAGCCTCAGAGATACAGAAATTCTTCAATTCCACCTGAAGGCACATGTGTTTCAGACCCTAGCTACGAACAAGCTGAAATTCCTTGGGGTTTTGTTTTGTTTCTTTAAAAGCAGAGGTGTCTTGCATTGTGGCAAATTAATCCAGCTGCTACACTGCAGGATAATGGGAAAGATGAGATTGGCTTGGTCTCTCCCAAATGCTCGGAGCACTGTACATGAACTGCTGCAGGGAAGCATTTCCTAAACCAAGCTGACTCTCAACAAGTTTATTTTACAGGAACACTGTTCGCCTCAGGGAACAGCAAGGCATGTCAGGATCAGAACTAGACTCCCACCTGCAGGCTGCCTCCATCCCAAGTCCTGCTTTTAGCCCATACTGCTCCCAGGTCAAGAAATCAGCAACTCCTCCATCCTTTGGAGAAACCACAATGCTTTGCTAATGCTGCTGTGGGTGGCACTGGCCTCGTGTGGCAATGTTTTATGCACTTTCCAAATGTTACAGTCCAAAACCTCAGACTCTGCAACCCCACCCAACTCTGCCTTTGGGAACTGCTCCTCCTTTGGCACCTTTATGTACCACACCTGGTATGTCAGCATCATTTTGACCTTTACTTGCTCAAGTCTCACACAACCCACAGTCCTTCACCCTTCACACGAATTTCTAAGATACCCTGGAGCTCTGTGAGGTCAGAGTTTGACAGAATCTTGCAATTGCAGCCAATGGGAAATCCAAGGAATCAACACCTTCCCCTCCCCTCCTGGGACTGCATTTTGAACAGGACTAAGCTCTGGCACTGCTGTATCCCTGAGTCTCTGCTGCCAGCATAATCCTCGGGGCCACCAGCAGGCACCATCCATCTCACACTGGTCTGAAGTGTTTGCACAGCATTCTACCTCCAAGGAAGCTTTAGGGAGGAAGCTTCCCTGGAGCAGAGGATGCTAACAAAGCAGATTAGATAAATCACAAGGTGCTGTTGCTATAAAAAGTCCCTTAATTTACTATCTTAATTAAGGAGACCTCAGACCATTCTGCCAGTGGCAGGGCCTGCCTCCCAACTCCTGCCCATGGTGGTGCTCTGACGTCCTCTGGTTTGCTCAAGCTCATTCACCTTTTCTTTCCTACAGGCTGTTATCAGCTAGATAAGGGAATCTATACAATGTGCTGCCACATAGCTGCTGGTTTTCCTGCTTGCAGCTGAAAGATGAGAAATACCCTATCATCCCTGCTCACATTTGGGCTTGACAATTTCTTTCTAAACAGAAATTAAGGTTAGCACTGGTAGAACTTACCCTGATTGAGCACCATACCACTTGCTGGCAGATCTTTGTCTGCATCCATCCTTGCTCCCCTGTGAGAGCCACGTAAGCATCACCAAAAACAGCGGTTGAAGCCTTTAAGCTACAATTCAATACAACTTTTTTAAAGAAAACTCAAACCTTCAAATACTGCATTAAGGGTCTACAAGTATTCTCCACGAATCATCTCTCCTCATGTGAATCTGCTAGCTTTACTTCCATAAAAGAGTAGGAACTTTTAGCTTCCAGATGGAAATTTCCACAAGGTTGGGTCAGACCTTTGTTTTTTCATTGCTTAGAGAAGACCAATAAATTATAAACATTGAATTCAGTAAAAGCTCCACTATTAATTCAGGGGGGTGGGAGGGGTAAAACTCACCCTAGAGACCAGGCAATACATCAGCACATAAGACAGACACAAAAGCTTAGTTTTTTCTCATGAACCCCAATATCACTTTGTAATAAACCCAAGTTGTCAGCCAAACTCATCTTTCCTCAGAAACCTGCATACATTTTCTGTGTATGTCTAATTTAAACCCTCCTTTAGGCAGGAGAAGGCTTCTCAACACTGCAATGAGCAATTCAAAATTAAATCCCTCCTAAGCACGGCAGCAGCAGAGAAGCACCATCCTGAGCTTGCTTTGCCCTCCAAGTTTATGGTTAAAAGTACCCAGAATTAATGCCACACCACTGCCCTCCTCCTCCAGCCCAACTCCCTGCTGTTCAACGGGCAGGAAATGCAAAGCACCTGTGTTCCACAGGCAAGCCAAGGAACTTCTCTGCTTTTCAGGTCAGCTCCAAGACCACACTTGGCCAGTAGGGAATACACCTCAAACTGATGCACAGCTCAAAATAACTGGAGTGAGCTGCATCCTTTGAAATCCAGTGCTGAGTGAGCCACCAGAGCTGAAACCATTTGTAACCACCACACAACAAAGCAGCATCAGTCTGCACAGGCATTGCTGCACCCCAAACATTCCCCCCTAAATGTCACCCAGTGAACCCTTCACTGCTGTTCAATTTCCGCAGGTGGGTTTCACTTTGGGAAACAGAACATGACAGGTGCCCCCAGCTGCTTTTAGATGCCAGATTTCTGGAGGAATGGTGTTTAAAGGTCTCCGATTCACATTGAGCTCAAAATAAAAGAACACTTTCAGGGTGCCTCCACAGGGCTGGCAGGATGAGCCAAGGACGTGTTTCTTCTGCCTCATTTCCTCTCTCAGGTCACACGCTGAGAAACACCATTAAAGTCAAACAAGGTAAGAAATTTTGATAAACTTCAACCTGGAAACACCACTGCAAATAAATACAAAGCTCTGGCCAGCAGCTTTTCCCTACAGCCCCAGTAGCAGAGCCAGTGGAAAACCACACAGCTATTGATGGTGGGAACACTCCAGAGCTGAGTGTGAACATAGCTGGGCTTGGCAGAGTCACCAAGACCTGGGCTGGTATTCAAAACACCCAGAAATTGAAAAACACAGAGAAACTGAACTGAAATCCCCGTATATTCTGTACAAGTCAGTTTGAAAACAGTCTCACTAATTCTCAAACTTCTAAAGTAATTGCTCAGTGCAGATGCTGTAATTTGCTATCAGCAGGTGATACTGGTTCATTCCTGCAACCTCTTTGACACTCAGATTTGCGTCTCAGGCAGTCTTAAATCACATACAATCATATTTCATCTGCGGAGAACAGGGCTGAAGTCCAGCTCAGCAGAGAGGTTCAGAAAAATAATTTAATCTCTGCTCCATATCATCAATAATGCACAGCCAACAGAAAGAGCCATGTTAACATACAGATGGGCAATAATCTTATTAACACTGACCTTTTTTTTCTCTTGCACTGTCTACAGGTCAAAACGTTTGAGTCACTTTGAAAGGAGAGATAATGTCAAAAATGGCTGTTTGGGGAAATCCCTACATCTAATAATGGCTTTAACCAGCCCAGTCGTTCTGACTCAGACTGAAGAACGCTTGATGGCTGTTGTGAATACAAACGAAGGGATTTCCAGTTAAAGTGCACGGCACAGGGAAGCAAATCCTCATGATTAAACACCTCCCTTCTCTCTCCCTGCTCCACAGCCCCCAAGTCAATTAACGCCCCGGGAAAAGAGCTCCAATCGAATTGTTTCTGAATTCACTGATCAAATCAAACACGCTGACACCATCTGCTCCAGCCTCCTTATCCCATATGCAAATCCCTCGTTAAAAAAGAAGAGAAAGCTACTTGTTAGCAGCAGGCTCTCTACTACGAATCCTGCTACTCCGGCGTGCTTGGAAAGCGCAGTCCTCCCTTTTGACATTTTAGAAGCGGGTTGCTTTAGAGACCAAGGGCATCCCCCAGAACCCGACGTGGGGAATTAAGTCCCGGCTTTGCGCTGGCACAGCGACAACCTTGCCGCAGGAACCTGAAGGTTATTAGCGGAGCATCGGCAGCAGGAGCCGCCGGTGGCCACGGATGCGGAGCCGGGAACCGGGAGATTCCCTCGCTGCATGCCGGCTCTCCCTTCTGCTAGGCGGCAAGAGCGATGCCCAAGGAATCCCAGCTGCCCCGGCACCCAGCTGCCTCGGCCGCACGCAAAGGCGGCTCTGAAACGGAGTGGAAGCGCATCTCCATCCCTCGGTGCCGGGCTCTCCGCAGCGGGGGAAGCAGCGCTGCTGCTGCTGCAGAACTCGCACGGCCAGCACCGCAGCTCCGCGGGCTCGGTGCCCGCCGGCGGGCCGGGGATCCCCCGGTGCGCTGAAATCGCAGCCTGGCGTCTCCGCACCGCAGGCTCGGTGCCCGCCGGCGGGCCGGGGATCCCCCGGTGCGCTGAAATCGCAGCCTGGCGTCTCCGCACCGCAGGCTCGGTGCCCGCCGGCGGGCCGGGGATCCCCCGGTGCGCTGAAATCGCAGCCTGGCGTCTCCGCACCGCAGCTGCAGGGAGCGCCGGCCGGACGAGAACAGAGCCGAGGGCTTTTGTCATCGCCTCCCC
>WAAE01019258.1:126619-166073 GCA_013400495.1 Nicator chloris
CCCCCCCCCCCCCCCCCCCCCAGTTCTCAGCAAAGCACGGCATGCCACACCAGCAGATATAATAACAGCTCTTTACTCTCCTAACTCATCCATTTTCTGTTTGGAAACTCGCTCTCAGGAAGAATTACTTTGCTTTAAGAGCAGAAGCAAGAAAATCCACAGAACAGCGGGAAATGAGCAAATAGAAGAGAGTGTTGACACAGCAGTCGGGCGATTCCGGACTGCAACAACTCACCCACCTAAAAAGATGCAGAAATTCTTCACACAGAAGTGGTTTCCATCTTTATATGGCATAGGTGGACTCCGAAAAAATAGCCTGAAATTATTAACCTTTCAAGATCCCCTGCACTCATTCATCTTGCTAAAGAATTGCTGAGAATTATTTATTCTTCCCTCTGAAGATGTATTTTCCATAAGTGCATGACACATAATTGCAGTAACACTGAGTTACTTCTGCTGCAGCCAAATCATCCTACTGTAGCTATTGCTGCAGAATGGAATCGTTGTGATGTTCTAAGAACTCATTATTTTTAGTCTGGAGTACCTGTCAATGGAACATCATCTATCCACGTGTAGGGCTAAGCACTGGAACTAATTACAGAGACCACATTAAAGACCCGACACGGGATTTTTTCCCCTGTTCCAACAGATGTCTTGTCCCTGAAAACACTTGAGAAATAAGTGTGTTTTTAACTACATTCAGTAGTGATGTAGTGATGGGTGGGCAGACTGCTTTAGTTCTGAAACACAAACAGGGATTGAAACTACAAAAATAAAACACAGACAGCACAATCTTTACACTGAACAGGAAGCTCTTGGAGATTTTGCTCTCTTTTGAACATTCATGCTCCCTCTGAAGCCCGTTTTCCCAACAGGAGGTTTAAACGAGCATTACTATTCCTACAGATGCTGCTCCAGCGGACACAAAGGAGTGCCCGAGACCTACACTGAAACCCCCGGGCAGGGAAAGAGCCGTGCTCCTGGCAGAGCGTGGCCACAGCACTGCACGGGATCGCATCAGCTGCTGGCTTCCTGGGGAGCAACGAACCGTACTCTGCAAGGAATTCATTCTGCAGCAATACTTGCTATCTGTGTCAGCTAAGTGCAGATGCCCGACCACACAGAGGGTAAGAGCGTACGTTTATGGAACAACAACGTTTCCACAAACACAAAACTGGGAAGTTGAAGGTTCCCACTCCTGCACACCACTCGTTTCTGTCAATTTTTTGAAGCACATGAACGGTCTTCACATCAGGATTGGGCTCCACTTCTGAAGCTCAGAGGAACGTGCCATCCTGCCCAAGCTGGCAGCTCCACCACAGCTGGTACCTAAATTACAGGCTAAATTTTTAGGACTAAAGCTTTTATTGCAGATATTTGACTGTTCACACTCAAAACCACTAAGCTCAGCACTTCTCGAGTGGTTAAAGGGAAGGAAAATGGGAACACAACTTTCTCAGCCCTGCTGCAGCCACAGCTCAGTGCTACAGGAAGGGGAGGGGTGAAAGCAGGTTTAAATGAAGGTCAACATTTGGACTGGGAGTTATTTCAATAAACTCATCTGTAAAATCAGCCTTCAGCTGCAGCCAAAACACAGAAGTATACTTTCCCATTTAAACCTGGTTGTTCATTAAACACAGGCATATTCTGCTCAGTGTATTTAGCCAATATCCTGTTCTAGGCTTCATTTTATGAACACCCAGGGAGAACAGCAGGACACTGATAAATGGGTAAATGACAGCCACATTTTAGATACCACACACACAAAAAATTGCTTGGGAGGCAGCAAAGAAGTAGAAGACTTCTAATCATTCTTCCCAAGAAATAATGTATCCCTTTAGTGAAACATTCATGTTCACAGTATCAATGGGTAGGAAAAATGCATATGCTCCGCGAAGAGATAATTTCTGTCTTTAAATCACCGGCAAAGTAAACACACCCCTGCCCTTGCTTTTCCCCAAGGCTCCGCTATGTGATTTCCCTAAAGACATCAGATCCCCGTCTGGGGGGGAGCACGTTTCCAACAGTGCCCTTCATCTGTGCCAGAGGGATATCAACAGCACGAAAGGAGAGGAGAAAGAGCATGGATTTGACTCCAAAGGTTGAGGCAGGCAGCAAACCTCCCTGAGTGACACTAAACATTAAAAGTCTCCCTGAGCAACACCAGATATATACACGGGAATCCCCCCGGCTTTGCTCACAAGTTGTTCTCAGTGCTCTGGCACGTTCACCACCAAGGTTTAGAGCACGTAAAGATCACGGAGAGACCCCAGTGCCCGCTGTGTGCTCACAGTTTCACTCCCAGTCGGGTAGCAGTGAGCCGTGCTTTCAGTTTACCCAGCTGGCAAAGCTTGGAAGAGCAGCCAGAAATAAACTGATTTGCAAGCTCAGAGCAACCAGCAATCAAAAGGTTTTATTGAAGCTCTCAATTCAGTCCTACCTGGCTGCCTACAAATGAAAACACAGCCCCTCTCCTGCGTGGTAAAAATGGTACAGCGAGAAGCAGGAGATTCCCAAGCCTCGGGACACAATGCTCCAGCTTTCAAGTTGTGTGAAAAAGGGAACTGCAAGCTACAGCCTCTTGTGACATCTAATAAAATTATGTCTGCCTCTTTTTTTTTCAGGATAGCTTCTGAGGCAGAAATTCATTTAGAGAATCACCTGCTTTTTCAGCTTCCAATTTCAATCCTCATTTGGAAAATCTGTCTCGGTGCTGAACAACCTGAACCTCACCAGCTCAGCAAGCACACAGCCACAGCCCCTGCAGCACACCACTGTTTATTAACTTCACAGAGCTCACTCTTCACCCCCAGAGGTGTTTCCAACAGTCTGCCTGGCACAAAACACTGGATTTCCTACCCAGTCTCAGAGAGGGGAAAAAACTCACATTCATTATTTGCAGTCCACACCACTGCTGCTGTAATTGTCTCTGTTAACAATTACATGCCCCACAGTTTTGAACTTGGTTTTATCCCCAATTTACAGATGTGCAGGAAGGACATGCAGGTGGGATGGAGAAAAAGAGATCCCAGGACACCCTTCCCTACCTGAACAGGAGCCCTCCTGCAGCAGGTAATAATGTACCTCGAGGCTGTGCTGCTCCTTTCATCCCAGTGGGATGAGATCAGTGCTGTCCAGCAGCAGTGGGGAAAAAAAAGCATTTTCCTTTGCAGAGCACAGCTGAACTGATAAAGCCACCAGAGAAAGATTTCAATCACAACGAAGGGTTAAAAAAGCACCCCAACCAACCCATGTATTAGAGATCTTGAATATTTCTGCTCAACTCCAAGCTTTGAGACATCTCCTCTTTGTTCCCATCTCTTATGACTACATTTACATCACACAACTTCCCTGTCTGCTGCACCAGAAACTGGAAATTCTTTATTATCCCATCAGGGCACCTGTATTTCAGCCAAAGGACAGCCTCAGAATTTGTCTCACTCCCTGAATTAACCTCAGTTCCTTAAAGGTGCATGAAAACAGCACTTCTAATACCAAAGCTTATTTTTTTTCCATAATAAAATGTGGAGGTAGACATTTTTTCCACAGCAACATGACAATGAAGGCTGTGATGAGAAAGTCCCAAAGAATTTCACCAATGCCTTTCCATGGTGTTTGAGACTCTGGACATCCCTAAATAGGGACAGTCCTACTGTCATGACAGCCAGGGCTTATCTCCAGCAAAACCAGCTGAGGCTTCAGGTATTAAAGTAATTAAAGTTTCCTGAGTCATTTCACAAATCAGAGGTCATTTTACCGTCTCCAGAAAAGCATCAAAAATGCAACACAAACACTTTCATGGGAAGAGGCAGAGGGAATGCAGGTATTTATTTCCATTGTACTCAGAGCCACCTTCATTCACTTGAGCGTATTTTAAGTGCCACCTGCCTGTTCTGAGCAGTGAAGAGCAGGAATTGTTACATTATCTTCCTGTGCCAGTGCAGCTTTTTCAGCCACAAGCTTTTTTTTAATGCCAACAAAATTCAAAAGTCTGTTCCAAAAAACAAGTCCAGAATTTTTCTGTCCTTAAAATAATTCCCAGAGAGGTATTTGGTCAAAGGTCATGTAAACAGGGCAACAGGAACAAGATGACCACAGCACATCTCTGAGGATTACAGAGCTTTTCACGTCTCCTCAGACAGCGACTAACTAATGCCTGGAGCTGCCACTGTTCTTTCAATCAAACCCAAACCCTGCTACAGGGTGAAATTTCTGATGTGAAATTTTCTTGGCTGGGCAGTGCATTAAAAAAACCCAAGGAACAAGCTGCTTTTTTTAAAGAGTTCTTTCCTGCATCTTTTTATTATGGCTTTAAATGAAGCAGCAAAGAAACCAAAATATTTCAATCAATAGCTGTGAAAAAGAACACAGCATTCTGTAACACGGCTACAGAGGAAGAACAAAAGCACGGATTTCTTTGGAAATATTTTTAAGAGATTTCTATTTACAAATCTCCACATGGCAGAGCATTCCAGGCCATGAGACATCCCTGTTAATGAAGCTGTGAGCTTAGTTAGCTCAGACAACATCACTATAAAGCTTGACTGAACATTTTTTATGTCCACCATTAGGGAGCCTATCTATATCCAAGTGTCTTCTGCAGGAAGCACTTCAGTTTGACTTCCAAACGTGTGCAAGTCAATCCAGAGGCACTTCACACCAAGTAATGCCAGCTGCTGTCAGCATCTAAAAGATCTCAGCCTCAGCCTGAGAGAGCAGAGGTCATTTAACCTGGAGAAAACAAGGAGACCTTAGAGCCCTTCCAGTGCCTAAAGGGGCTCCAGGAGAGCTGGAGAGGGAGAGGATGCAGGGAATGGCTTCCCACTGCCAGAGGGCAGGGATAGATGGGATACTGGGAAGGAGTTCTATATTGTGAGGGTGGTGAGGCCCTGGCACAGGGTGCCCAGAGAAGCTGTGGCTGCCCCTGGATCCCTGGAAGCATCCAAGGCCAAGTTGGAATGAGTTGAGCTTTAAGATTTGCTCTTGTCCACATCATATCACCTTTATACTTCCCACTGCTGCACTGGCATCCTCTTGGAGCTATTCCCAGGACCTATTACTCTGGGATCAACCCCATGTACCTTGAGACAGGCACACACAACACACAGCAGTGCCCAAGCAGTGGGGTTTGAGATATTTATAAACCACGCTATATAGAAAGGGAAACACAGGAACACACACTGAATTATCCTGCTGTGGGTTTGTAGACAATTTTAGCAGCATATTTAACTAACACTGTGCATTCACATATCTCAAGGGATGACTTTCAGAAAATGAACTTCTCTCTTCATACATTTATGTAGGGCAGCTTCACAACATATGCTATCATTTCATTACGCTGGCTACAATGCAGCCAAAATCTCCAGTTCTCCTACAAAGATCCTGATTTTATGGCATTATTTTACAGCTGGTACAGGAATGTTAACTTGCAGCAGAAAAGGTAAAGCAACACTTTTCACTTCTTCTAGTAGCACAAAGAAAACATTCAACAGAGACAGCATAAAAGGGATTCTTGTGTCATTTACTAGATCCTCTTTACCCCAGTTCCCACAAATTGGGCAGTTATACCTGAGACAGCAGCAGCCCAGGGCAGTCCCAGCACCCCATTTCTTTCCTGCTTTGTAAGGCTTTTAATGAGGCTGCCTGACCAAGAGGAAAATTTTTCAGTGTTAAGCAACCTCTGGAAACCCTGAGGTGATGGTCCTGACTTTGGTGGAGACACCCTTCAACAGCTTCTCAATAATTTTCTTATTAAAATCCACGGAAAACAAGAACACCCACACAACACATGACTGTGCCCCGAAGCCAAAGGGGTTTCAATTGCTCAGCTTATTTGAATATTATTTTGGGGGGAGCTAGTGTCTAATTATGCAGCTAAACCTGCCAGCAAGGATCTGGCTGCTATTTCATTTCCACCAGTTATGTACAAAAGGTCTCTGAAAGGACACTGGGAATTAGTTTGTGGCAAGAGGTTATGACAAACTTGCTGATGAATTTGAAGAGTGCCTGGCTGCATTTTCAACAGCTCCAGGCACTCCCTGCCTTCAGGCTTAGCCCAAGATGGCAAGAGCAGGTTAACAATAATCTCTGGTGAACTTGTTTGCCTGACTTAGTAATACCTGTGATATCCAGCAGATACACAATCTCTTATGCTTGGCACAGGAAATAGCAGAGGAAGTGCAAAGGTTATTCCCATGTGCTGTACTCTCTCCTTCTTGCCATCGGCCGTGGAATATCAGGATCCACACCTTCACACACACAGAGTGAGTCTGCAGCTATACTCACTGGAACTGGAAAACACTCTGGATACTGCAGGCTGCTCCTGATCCATCACTGGGTGAGCAAAAGCTATTTCTCTGATCCCTCTAATGGCCTCATTATTGGGCAATGTCAGCAAACCTGCAATTTTAGTTTTCTTTTCATTAGAGCTCAGAAAGTCATCCAGGTCCTTTCCATGTGATATTCCTTAGCTCCCTGGGGTTCAGCTGAACACAGAAAGCCAAGATGGAAACTATCTGGGACCGTTAAGAAGGATCCCATCAGAAGGCATTCCCAGTTTCCACAGTGACTCACCCATCCCTCCTGAAGCTCACTGCTAGCACGGAAAAGCCAGCCACGGTCCAAGACACACTCCTATAAGGTCAAAGATACCACAAGCCAAATTCTGATGCTGGGCAGCTGCCTGCCCAGTCTAATAGTGATTTTTCTTTTAACATACTTCATTATATCTCCTAATACAGTCACCTCTTCCCCCTGCAAGGGTTCATATGGAGCTGTTTGTATCCTCTCCTTCCGAGTCAGAAGGTATTTCTCCAGAGACTGCCTTTTAAAGAGAATTTTTTTAATTCTATGCAATAAGCACCAGTAGCAAATAACACTGAGGAGTAGCAGCATATGGCAAAACATAAAGGTGGCACTTTGCCCATCAGCTTTGTCTCTGATCCAAGCAGCTTATAAAGAAGCAAGACCTTCCATCTCCTCTCACCATAACCAGGATAGATTGTGAGATCCACTGCATTCCAAGGCAGCATTAGTGCCATCCTCACTGGATAGGTCTTTAAGGAGGAGAGTTTTGCCACGCTTTACCCATTTCCCCTGCAGCCACTGAAGTAGGAAACTCATGCTTCAAGTAAGAGAAATATTTCTGCCTCTGATTTGTTTGGAGAAATAAACTGCGTGCAACAAAACAGAAAAACCAGGTTTAGAAACAGCCTTAGCACTGCCTTTTGCACTTGGAGCTCTGGAAGGTTACCTTTGCCATGGAGGTCTTGTTGCTTTAAGACAGAAATAGAAAAACAGGCCTGATTACGCATTTTCTTCAATAAATAATGCAAAAAGCCTACACGCTCCTGCGAAGGGAGTTTCAAACCCGGGTCAGTTCAGAAAATACCCTACCTGCCACAGACAGACCCCTACAGAAACAGCTCTCCCAACTCTCAGCCACATCTGCTTTGCACATCAGAGCCCCAGCTAATCCTAATTTTACTTTATCATTGTTACTACCAACATTTATAATTAACGACACGCAAAAAGAACTCACAACGCAAGTAATTACGGAAAGAGAATGATAGCCCACATTTTGGAAAGCAGAGCTCATCAATCCTGCTGTTAGCAGGACTGATTGCAGCTTGGCTTTTACTACATCCAGTTCTGCATACTGGTGCCTGAAAGACATCCTTGCCCACTAATAAATCCACAGGGAATTATAAATCCTGCCTGTAGGAAGAGAAGGCAGATGACTTTTTCCAGGGGCAGGGGGACGAGACACCTCTGAAGGGCTCCTGAGCCAGTGACAAAAGGAGCTGCAGCTGCTGGCTCACACTTGCTGCTCTGTGTCCTCAGGGTAGACCGGGGATTACTGCAGGATGTTTTCATGAGCTGGACATTACTCAGCACCAGCACTTCACAGCTCTAACACATGAAATAAATAGCGTGACCTCTGCTCCCTCACACCACCTCACCCTGAAGGGCAAGCGCAGTGCTGTTGGCATCGCTTCCCTCCATGTGGCAAGCATGGAGGGGGCACCACATCCCTGCTAAAAGAGCTGGAAAGGCTATTTAGGAGAAAGAACCAAGATAAAACTGCTAGAGCAGTCCACCGAGGCCTTCTGCTTTCCACTGACCTCTTCTTTATTAACTTCAGATTGAACACCAAGTATTTCCTGCGCTGGCATCCAGGAGAAAACGGCCAAAGCAGAGCAGGCATTGTTCCAGCAGCACGACTTCAGTGAGCACAGACTCCTTGAGAGGTTTCCTCAAGCCACACAGAGCCAAGAATGTAACACACAAAGCCCAGTTTAGGAGCATTTATGGCACAGAGCTACAACACTCCCCCCACAGAACTGTGTGAAATGGTTTGAGCAGAGACAAAGAGGACCGCAGGGTTTTTGTCAAGTTACTGACACCGCAGGAAGGCTGTGGCCAGAAGGCAGTTTTCTGTTTGGTTCACCAATTGAATAATTCAGCGATGCCTTCTTAACAGGACTCAAGTTTTTTTCAGTAGTAATGCTCTTTTCTTTCTGTTTTCGTGGTAGAATCCTCAAGTCTCCACTTTTTCTTTTAAACAGCTCTTTAGAGCCTCAGCTGTTCGTGCTGGCAGCATATAGTGGAAAACATTAAAGAAAAACAATACATGATCAAAAATAAAATTTGCTAAAGCCCATGATTTCTAGGGCAACACCATGAAAAACAAGCCACCTCCCTTTTTCCTCTCAAATCTCAGCAGTTTTAGATCTCTATTTGAGGCAGGTTTGGTACCTCAACTGATCCACATTTTCCAGCACAACAAATTTATTCCAAAACAATTCAGGTACCCAAGATCCTGCTAATTACATTTCCTCCCCACACACAGAGAAAGAGAGACTTTCTTCTTGGCTCTCAGGAGCACCAGATCACATCTAGATTTGTCCCCAGGAGGATTCTTCCAGTGAACTTCTATTTCGGAGCAGCAGAGATGAAATAGCAAGATGCAGCACAGAAAACCCAACTGAGATCCCAACTGGGCATTACATCACCTATTAGACTCTTCTGTGTTCCTCTCAGGGCACATCAGGAGCCAGAGGCAACCAAACCCACAGCCTGGAGGTGATGCAAGCAGCTGCTGATGTCCATGGGAAGCCTGGGATGCAGCTGGAAAAGTTTTTATACCTTTTTCACTGCACGTTGTCAAGGGGTTTCTTACCTACAGCTCTGCATGCAGGAGATGAAGTAACTGATCATCTGCAAAACGCTGCAGGGGAACTAAATACATTAAAGGCTCCATTTGCTGCACAGTTAAGTGTCACAACAGACCTGGAACAGAGTATTAGCTCACAGCACACTGTCACTTGTTCCTCAGCACCCCGCATCACAACTCAGGGCTTTCGGGGTGCCATTTGTTATTACACTTACTCCACGTGATCGCTGCAAATCTGTCCCACTGATTTTTTTATACAAACAGAAAGTAAGTTTGCAGACAGTATGTTGGCTACCAAAGACTTCTTTACAAATACCTCTTCTGATACTTCTGCATCAGCAGTGGTGTGGGCACAGGCCCAGGGCAGTGACTGTCCCCTGTGCTGGCCCTGCTGAGGGACCTCGAGGGCTGTGTCCAGTTCTGGGCCCCCAGTCCAGAAGGACTTTGAGGGGCTGGAGCACGTCCAGGGAAGGGAACGGAGCTGGGAAGGGGCTGGAGCCCCAGGAGGGGCTGAGGGAGCTGGGAAAGGGGCTCAGCCTGGAGAAAAGGAGGCTCAGGGGGGACCTGGTGGCTCTGCACAACTCCCTGCCAGGAGGGGACAGCCAGGGGGTTGGGCTCTGCTCCCAGGGAACAGGGACAGGAGGAGAGGGAACAGCCTCAGGCTGGGCCAGGGCAGGCTCAGCTTGGACAGCAGCAGGAATTTCCCCATGGAAAGGGTGCTCAGGCCTTGGCAGGGGCTGCCCAGGAGGTAGTGCCCATCCCTGGAGGTGTCTAAGGAAAGCCTGGACATGGCACTCAGTGCTCTGGGCTGGGGACAAGGTGGGCATCGGGCACAGCTTGGGCTTCATGATACTGGAGGGCTTTTCCAAGCCTCAGTGACCCTACAAAAACATTTCGGTTCCTACACCATTTTGCAACAATATTTTTGTTTTAAACAGCTGCAGACATCTTTTTTTCATAGGGGTAGAACATTAAACACTTTATCTAAGAACGCATCACACTGAATTCTCTACTGTGCATTCAGCAACACAACAGTATTTTAATTTTTTGTCCAGAGCTGCTGATACAGGCACAGAGCAGTGCCCAGGCAACAGTATCTACTACAACTTGCACAACTTGTGGCACTCGCAGAGCCACGATAAGCCTCCGCCACTGCTGCCAGCACAGTGCATTATTCATCAGATCTTTTTATAGATACACCCGCCCAACAACCAAAATCTCCTGCTCGCGACACTTCTCCCCAGATCTTTTGCTGAACGATTTCAAGCCAACTTTTACAAAATTGGGAAGCTTGTCTAAAAGCACCTGTTATGTGCAGCACTGTGTAAGAACACAAAAGCCACAAGAAAGTCCAGTAAAATCACACAAAATCAGTAAAAGCACCAAGAAAGCAGTTTAAGAGATGGAACAAGCAGACTCTAGACATACACCAAAGCACACACAGGTGAGGATTCAGTTCCCCACTACTCTTCTAGAACATTCTGCACACGTTTAAAGGTGTAGAGGCTCCCTGGCACAATTCCTCTGCAAAACCTCAAACTTTCCACTGATTCCACCCAGCAATAAATATGACCTTAACAATATTAATATTGCTTCTCATCTCATCCCCACCCTTTCCCTGCAGGAAGCAGACAAGCCTCCAAAGGATAGCAGGTCTCCCATGTCAGTCAGAAGCAAAGTGTAGAGACTGAAGTATCAGTTATCTCTAAAATATAATCATATTTCTAATCAGGTCGTCATAATCACCTGAGCAAAAAAACTTCATAGCAGGTGGACTAGGCAAAGCTGAAGGAATACAAAAAGCCTTTCCCACCCTTTTAATCTGTGCATGGAAGGCCAAAGTGATTTCAGCACCCTGTTAGGTCACAAAGCTAAAAAATAAGCCATATTTGGAGAAATTTCTTATGCACACTCAATTGGAAAAAGGTATGAGGTGAACAAAATTCCTTTCTCTCACTCTAGCAGAGGAGAATAAAGTCACCTCGGTCACACATCAGGAATAAATGTTCCCCACTATTTAGGAAAGCCTGTCCAAGCCTTCATCACCTCCTTCAACATCCCAAGCTTTTTCCAACTTACTATTAAAGCCTGAACTGGGAATACAATCATATGGGGAGGAGGAATAAGCACCAAAAGCAGCAGAGAATAGTGCTGGAAAAAGCTGCCACCCCTCCCGAACACATGACACGCCAGCATTACATGGAGGGGAAGGAAACAGAAGTGTTCTTTGTGGCAAAGATAAACACTCTCTCCCAAAATGCTCTGTAATCAGGGCAGTAATGACACAGGGAAACAGAAGGATGGAAGGAGTGGTTACAGCCTAAACAAGGAGTTGCAGTCAGGCACAACAGGTACAATACTCAAAGGTTAAGTTAAAGGATCTCTGGATTAAGGCATTTGCCTTAATAAAAATAAAAATTAAAAAAAAAAAAAAAACAAAAACAAAAACAAAACAAAAAAACCAACAGAGATTATAGAGTTCCATCTGAGAAAAGGGGCAGAGGGTGAGGGCTGCTCCCAAATCACCCAGGTTTCTGCTACACTGATGCCCCAAAGCCACACTCATGCCATGAACCTGAGCTCAAACTGCTTTGCCACAGGCCTTCACAAGGCCCTTCGAAGTTCACAGCTGCCAAGCAAAAAAAAACCAAAACCAAACCAAACAAACAAAAACAAAAACAAACCAACCAAACAAACACCCCACCAAAAACCCAGGATGTAATCTCACAGGTATTTCTACATGTTCCCAGAAATATCCCAGCCTGGTGCATCACACAGAGGCTTGCAATGCAGCCAGTGGAAGGTGTAATTCCAGGGCAATTCAAAGTCTCAATTTTGAAGCCTCCTTTAAAGGTCAGAGATACTTACTGCTGGTACCAAAACAACATTAAGGTGCCAACTCTCATCTCAAGCAACACTCAGGATCCTTCATCACTTCAAATTAGGGTGGTGCTGCATGACTGACTCTGACTTTCGAGATATTGAAATTCATGACAACTTGTACAGAGTCCTACCAGAAATATTGACCATGTTTCTCTCCTTAACACCTTTTCCTCAGCAGAAACATTTATTTAAATTCCAGACTGGCAGGAAACCAGAAGCTTCTCTGCTTTTCAGTACTGACAGGAGCTATGTTGGTCTAAACAAGGGCTTATTCCCTGTACTCTCTCCAACAACCTGGCAGTCATGAGGTTGCAAGGACGTTTCTATCCCATTTAGGAGGTGGAAGGGTGTCCACAGGAGGATTTTCCAGTAAGAGCAGACTAGGTTACAATGTCAACAGAAATGAGAAAGTAGAGTATCAAACTGGGATGACCTGGAAGTAGAGAGGGAGGGAAAGGAATCACTGCTGCAATATTCAACACAAAGGCCACAGGAACACAGGTCATGCAGTATGAGTGGGAAAATCATCACTGAGGGAAGCACAGAGACTGAAGAGACCAAGATCCACTCTAATGCAGCAGCTATTTAGCACAGCTATAGAGAGAAACTATCAAAATTAAGGCCCATTAGGCTCAGCTCAAACAATCAGCAGGTTTCTTTTCCAGCTGTTTTGGTGAAATAAACAGATTAACAGGTTGGGAAGTTACTGAAATGTGCATATTGAGAACAGCTAACTGTAGGTTTTGCTTTGTGTAGTCACCAACACAAATGTTTACCACTTGCCAAAGTATGCCCATGCAAATACCACTACAGGATTTTTCAAATAACTTTGGCTGTGAGCTGAACCTGACCTTGGCTCCCATCCTCCTACCTGAGCACAGGCATACATCACTAACTTGTACAGTAATTTCCATGGAATAAACCACTTCAGAGGATTTAAACACCTGCCCATCAGAATTCCCTTGTAAAGAAACGAAGTGGAAATCATGATCAACACATCTTCAACCCGAGAAACACAGCAAGTGAGAACCAAAAGGAAAGAGAGCAGCAGGGTGGAGTCACAGCTAAATATTGTTTATTGCCCTGGAGGGACCTTGGCTCCAGCTACCCCAGCAGTTCCACCAGCATCAGTTCGCTGCTTCATTGTGTAAAAAACGTCAGAAGCCACTAGATCCAGCTGGACTTTGCTCCCAATGAAGTCTATTAAGGGACACGTTGTGCTGCAAGTCACTGAAGACAAGACAACTTTCCTTGATCAAAATCCCTCATTAGCTCCCCATCTCCCTTCTTGGTAAGGGACAATCCATTAATTAGCAGCAGTTCTGGAATCCTACCTAAAGCAGTTATGTCATTTCAGGCTGTTCACAATATCTGACAAGAGCTTCCCCACACAAAGAAAAATTACAAGCAGATTTCTTTTTGATTCGAAGTTCAGCCATCAATTAAGCTGCTAAAAGACAATTGCAGTGTCTCTCTAAAAAGCCCCCAGTATCCAGGATTGCAGAGTCAGTCAGCATTTAACTCCACAACAAGTATTTTCCAGCTTTTAAAAGCTCTAACAGTCGGATTAGGAAGTCTGGGGGGAAAAAAAAATTAACCAGGGGTTTTCTACGTTTGGACAGAAGCAAGAATGCAAAGCCAAATCAGGGCCAGTTCAGAGCACCTTAACTGAAGAATTACATCAGGCTTAGTAGAATTGAAAATTCCAGAGGCTTAAATTCTGTCCTGACACCACAGTCGATTCCTCACTCAAAATTAATTCATCATTAAAGATGACCCGCTGCCATGAGACATCAAAAACTCATTACAAGCCATAGGAGCTGGATGCTGCAGGACTGAATTCAATCCCGTCTTTAAGAGGTTTTTCCTTCAGGAAGGAGACGCTCAAGTTGCAAGATTAGTCATGCTTACAAAAGCACGGGGACAGCTCCACACACCCTGCTGAAAGGGAAAGCCCAGGCTACACAGAGAGAGTGCTCCAAGCTCTCCTAGACAGCAAAAAGCCTTGCCTTCAGCAAAAAGGCAAGAACAGGATTTTAAAACTCCTTGAATAGATTTGAACCATTAATAATGTTTTTTCCTCTATCAAATATACCATTTAATCAACAAGTTTTTTCTTTCTGTAGACATTCATTGTTTCACAAACACCCCAAATCCCAGACAAATTACCATTTAGAACACTCTGTGTGTGGAGATATATGTAAAAACTTTAAATTACCATTCAAAATACTGCGTGTGTACATATACCTGAAATGAAGGCTGCCAATTTGCAGGCTCCTTGGTCACCGTGTTTTCTATCAGCTCAGAACAAGGAAATCCCTTCACCTGGAGTGAATTATTAAGGCGAATTTGTTCCAAGGGAAAGCAAGAGTGAGTTTTGGTCGGTCCCTAACATTTGTTTTCTCTAATCATCCAAGTGTTTTCCAAGGCTTTACAGGGGAGGCACGGCATTCATTTCCCAGCGTTGCAGCCCTCTGGCTGCACTGGGAAGAAAGAGTACACAAGGACTTGAAAGAGACTCCGAGCTCAAACACCTGAAAGACAACACTTCACACACCCGCACTGCTATCGCATCAGTCTCCCACCGCCTGTCTCCTGCCTCGCTCCCTCACCTCAAAGGAAAGGGAAATTAATTACTCCAAAGCAAGGCAGGCTGGATGTGTCAGAGCTCGGAACGATCCTCGGGTACCTCGCAGCCAGCGTGCTCACAGAGAAGCCATCTCACAGCCAAAGGCGGGCGGGGGAAGTAAAACACCCAATTAAGAGCAGATGAAGGCACTTGTTCTCTCCTTTCAGTTGGCGTAGTTCACTTCCCAATTACCTAATGCATAATTACACCTAGAGGTGCTTACTGTCACTCTGGATCTGTTCTTGCAGCACATTTATTTTGGCAGCTCCACTTACACCAATGGGCTTAGATTTCCAGTTTGGGGATGTGTCTTTCCAAGTGAGGGGGATTACAAGAGCGATCAAGCCCTCACACTCTCATTTTTACGCTAATTCCGTTGGGTTTAAGGCTTGCAGTTGGCAAGAGGCAGAGTTTATATCGATTTAAAACTAGTGGGCCATTGCAATCAGTAATTCCTGCAACACCACCTCCCCTCAAGGAGGGCTGCCTTGGCCAGACATACAGCAATACAATTACACGGTCTTTAAACAAATCAAGGCTTCGATCCGGCAGTCATGTGTGTGCTGGAGCACAGGCACCACCCCTAGCAACAACTCCAGCCAGGAACATTGTCCTGCAGCCCAGGCTGGTGCTTTCTGCAAGGCTGACCTTGGCAAAACACTTGCCAAGCACTGGAGACAGGTTAAAAAACAAAACAAAACACAGGGGTAAGCATCTATCAAGTCAAGTCACTTAAGAAGCAGACCAGCTCATCACTGGCCTTGACTTCACCCTTTTGACAGTTCGAAAAACTCCCAAACAGGATATTCAAGTAGGGCTGAGCAGCCAATCACAGGAAATTAATTTTATATTCTGCTAGAAGGAATGAGGCAGGAGGGAATTTCCAGCTGAGAGCAACTGGCTCCATCTCAGAAGCCACGACAGCAGCTGCACAGCCCCTTTCGGTAGGGTAAGTTTATTTTTCCCTTGTCTCAAATCTATCGGTTCTCCAATTCTTCCAACTGCCTGGGGCAATAAAAGCTCCCAGGAGGATTTGAGACCACTATGACACAACATCCCCTTCCACGCAAATAGTTTTGCAAAGCACCGACTCCAGCCACCAAGGACGGGACAAGGCAAGCACCACAGCCCAGACAGGACCTCCACGACACCTGAAGCTGTTCTCCTCTTTTACTTCAGCTTTAATATGGAACATAACAGCTCAAAGTATCTCTAGCAGACTCTGTAAGGAAGAACATCTGCCCTTATCCAGGGATGTGACAAATGGATGGCAACCACAGCTGTTATCTCCCCAAAGCAGAATGGGTGAGTTAAAAACCCAAAATGCCCTGTTTTTAACTGTCCAGTGAAGCTCAACTGAGTCTAGTCATCTGCTTTTTATAAAAATATCGTTCCACTGTAAGAAGGAACTTTTTTTTAAATAAATGCTGTTTAGAAGAGATTTGACAAGCATTATTATTATTATTAACAAGATGTGGCCAATGACAGCAATGTCTCATTATTCGACTTACTGATATCATTTCTAGAGCAAATTCCAAGCAAAACTCTGAGACTAAACATTTTTTCTTTTTAAGATAGAGACTCAAATAAGGTTTCCTGTCCAAGATATTTGGAGATGTTATTATTTTTCCAAGCTGTCTCTAATGAGTAATTTGAGGGGGAGATTGTTTTTGTTTTGTTTTTAGAATCACAGCCAGTGACAGCCTCTCTGTAAAGGAGAAAGAGGAATTCACAGCAAGTAGCTCTGGTGCCAGTATTTCAAAATTAAGCAACTTGCATAATCTTAAAAGCATTTATATGGAAGCTCTCCTTCAGAAAGAGGCCTTTGATGATACTGTGGTTTTGACAGCAAGGTCCTTATATGGATTCAAACCACACAAAACACTTTATACAGAGCACGATGTAACGCTGATCACTAAGAACATTTGCATGAATGGAGGCCAGAACCAAAAGATTCACGGAGGCCTTGGGGTTCCTAACTCGAAAGTTTCATACCAAGAATACCAGAGGACCTTGGCAGAGCTTTTGTTTTTATTTAGATGCAGACATTTTTCCCAAGAACGAGCTCCATGCCAAAAGAGCTCCCAGCCAGGGACACTCCCAGTGCCCGGAGATCAGCAAGGAGTGACCAAGGATGAGGGGTTTTGCTGTTCTGCAGCAACTGGACATCAACCCCCAGACAAATGGACTGCAGCACACATTTCCTGAGTATTTATAATGGAAGCAAGATGAAGAAGTGTCATTTCTAAGAAGTGACATCAGTGCGAGCAGGGTGTTACATCAGTTAACCAGGCTGCAGTGCTCTGACAGTGTGACAACAAAACCTTCATTTGCTAAAGCCACTCAGCACCTTCCTCCACACCTCATCTTTCCTCTTCCCTAGAGCCTCCTATCCATGACAGACTTCCTGTGCCTTTCCATGGCTGAGAACCACACGTATACCACGCTGAGCTAAGGAGAACAAACTTCTGGCAACAAACCCTAGACAGCAGCCCCAATATTTCAATTTCTCTGCAGCTTTAGGAGGAAGATGCAAGCTGAAGATTTGGTGGATTTATTGCATAGCAGTTGTGCTTCCCAAACCTCTAGGGAGAAAGCTGGCTGGCAAACATGAGCACAGGCACCAGGAAAACACCCAAAGTGCCTGCAGAGTTATGCACTGTAGCTGTTTGTGCTTCCCAGGGAGTCCTCCTGATGGGAAAATAGGACAGCATCCCCCTTGTTCCTAAGGGCTCAGAGCTCCCGTGCCAGACGTGGTGTAATTCCAGGAGCCAGCACAGGGTTCCTGTAAAGCACACTGAGGAAAAAGGAAAGCTCAATGTATGTTTTGACAAGCTCTGAACACAAGCTCCTTAAATGGTCAAAAATTAGGTAACAAAAAACTGTATTCAGAACTGTCTGGAGAACTTCTGGATTTCCATAATGTTTTTGTGCAACACTACATGAAACTCCACTGAGTACCAGAGCAAAACTGCCATAATTAATTTCACTTGTCAACAGTGAGATGTGGACATATCCCATCTCACTGAAATGAGAAATGTAATTTACATTTCCTTTGTCACCTGTTAAATCAGAGACTAGGCATTAAGCAGGATTAAATTGTGTCGTTTTTGCCAAAAGTAACATCATTATTATAGCCACAGGGATTCGCAGAGGAAATCCATTCTCCACAGGATTTTTCTCCTGTGAAAACAATGCTAAGCATTTAAAAATGATCTATAATACATAGGTGTTTTGCATGAACTTCCCTGCCTGGGTGCCAAATCTGAGTTGGAGAGCTCCAGCAGAGCTCAGTAGTAAAATGTGATATGTCTTTTCTGCCTGTCAGAAGAATATTTGTATGCATGTCAACCTCATACTGCAAAAGGCTTTGCCCTGTCTCAGTAAAATGCCCCACACCAACACTTGCTTCCCCCAAACCTGGAGACCACCTCAGTCTAGGAGGTTTCTAGGAGCAGTAGAGGAGGAAGGAGAGCAAGGAGTGGGGATCCACAAGGTTAATTCAACAGGATCCTCCTGGCTGAAAGCATCCGCAACCTTCTTGGATGTGCCAGGCTTTTTATTTACAGCTGCTGCAGGAAGGCTGGACAGGGACAACACAAGTACCAGAATTTCTGCCTCAGAAACCCAGAGAGCAGCTGATCTACAGCAAAAGGCCAAAAAAAAAAAAAAAAAAACAAAACACCACACCAGTCAGGAGCCTGCTCTGTCAATAATCTAGGAAGAAAACAGAGAGATGGAAGCAGCTGTGGTTCAGGCACTGTGCAGCACTAGCAAGTCAGTACAACTTTTCTGTCTCTGAGACAACTCCATTACTCACAAGTCTGGATCCATCTGTTCCCATTAGAGTGTAAAATGCCTGGGGTGTGACCCCTGCACAGCTCCTATTGCCACACACATCTGTTCTTCCTCTAGTCAGCCTTCCCATCATCCCAGCACAGTAACACACGCCCATCCCAGACCAGCTACAAAATACGTACATCAAAAGAACAAAAGCACTCTCCAGCTGCCAACCGTAGCCTCACCATTTAGTCCACATGAATTTCGAGAAAAGCACACAAAGCAAAGTGTTTGAAATAGCTTTCCTACTTCCAAGGTGCTGCAAGGGAAAAAAAAGAAAAAAAAACCTTCTCATGTGGGCCTGGTTTTAGCCTGGGAGCGGCTGAGAGCAGCAGTGAGCCCTGTGAGGACAGATAAGACTTTCCCACAACATCCTCTGAGAAATTGTCATAAAGAACGTAAATATCTCTTGCACCTGGAACTTGTTTACACAGAGGTGTTGTTTCTAATTAGCCAATCCTAGTGATGGGGTAGTGAACAATGGACCAATCATGTCCAGCTGTGCCAGAACCTATAAAGGAAGTTTGTTTTGTTTATTAAACTTCTTCAGCCTGAAAGAAGCTGAGTTCGTGTCATTTGTCAACACGGCAACAGCGACATTCTCCCACACAATTCTTCTGGCTGCTGCAAAATCCTGCTAAACCTGAGTCAGGCTGCAGCCAGTGGGGAGCACTGACAAGTCCTGCAGAGCTCCCAGGCCACCAGGATAGCCTGTGCTTCTTGAGGGTACTTGTTGAAGCATCCAACCTGACAGCTCTGCTCCTCTGGCCAGCAGCCAGGTGACTCCCAGTAGTTATCAGCCACCACAGCACCCTCAGAGGGACCTCTGAGCACTGCCAAAAGACCGGAGACCTCTGAAGAGGGAGTAAAAAACAAACAGATCTGGGAAAGCACAGTTGTCATGAGTGGAGGGGACAATAAGCAGGTAAATAACCCGCCCAGGAGCATCAGCTTAGCAGGTCAGACTCTGGTACAGCCAGGGCACTCATGGCCATACTCCCTCTGATTCTCCATGGGCTTTTTAAGCTCTAAATACCATTCAGTCCCTAGATACAATCATGGAATGGCATGTGTTGGAATGGACCTTAAAGCTCATCTCATTCTAACCCTTGCCATAGGCAGGGACACCTTACATGATCCCAGGGTGCTTCTATCCAACCTGGCCTTGGGACACTTCCAGGGATGGGGCAACCACAACTTAATAATCCTGATAAATCTTGAAGCTGCCAAACTTCTATTTCAAGTACAACCCCGTGTCCAACATCATCTGGCTTTGCAGTCATGAGCAACAGGCTTGAACAGAGCCAGCCTCACACACTTCACTGGTCAAAGTCCGCAAATCAGGCTTTTTACAAAGAATTTAGGGATGGCCCTGGCCGTGCCACAGCCCTCACCCAAATCGGAACATTTCTGCAAGTAGAATTTATCCCAAAGATTATGGCAATAAAAGGGTGGAAAACAAATGAACAGCAGCACTGAAAACCAGAAATCACAGTCATGTGTTAATTAAACTGCACCAAAACTCTCACCCATCACATGAGGAAAGTATGTTTGGATCCTGTCTTATATTTCAGGAATCCCTCTGTTGCAGCTTTAGCAGACCTTGAGAGAACCTCCACCAAAAGCAGGAAACCAAAGACAATGAAAAAGCTTCTCTCAAATCATCAATACCTACTGTCCCCCACCATCCGTTCCAAGTACACAAGGGGAAGCACCAGGAGATAACACCAACCTGAAAAAAACCAAACCAACCCACACGAGTCTGAACATCCTCACACTATTTACAGACACACAAATCTCTACACACATGGATAAAAGTCTCTGATTTTGGCAAATTTGCAAGAGGTTAGGGCTGCAGGGGGCTTAGACCAGACACATCCTGCCTGCCCTTCCCACCCCGGCCGGGAGCCCCGAGGAGAGGCCCACTGAGATCACTGCTATTATATAGACTTGTATCATAGATGCCTACCCCTGATCTTCATTTAAAAATTACTAAGAAATCCCTTTCTATTACACTTGCATTTATAAATGTTTCCAGGGGCAGGGAAAAACAAACAAACAAACAACAAACAAAAACCTCAGCTAATGCCCTGCAGATATAAACATCCTGCCCAGGACCAGCAAAGATCTACAGACCTCAAAATCCCAAGGAATAACTGACTGGTTAGTCCTGACAAGTGCACAGCCACAAGTATTTGCCATCACCTTCCTCCATATGTTTACCTACAAACAAATTGGGCATTGAAATGAAAGTATGGAGCAGGTGAGCTTGGTTCAATCAGCTTTATAACAGCTATTTGGAATCTGTTCTCCAGAGCATGCTGCCAGGATTATGTGTACATTTAACATTAAAATGGTGTGGGTTTTCAGGTGATAAACACAGTTCACACACCAATGCCAAACTGATTCTCAGCTTATGAACAGATGGATAAAGTTCTCCCAGGTTTAGGCTTTGGAGGAAGTGATCTCGGAGGAGCCCAGAGGAACTAAGTGCACTAAGTAAAAAACCACTCCATCTGCTTCCTGGTAAGACATTTCCCTCTACAGAGATTGTCATGTGAACTGTGTTTATCACCTGAAAAATCACAGAAGTTTTGCTTCCATTTTGAACAGGTTTGATACAGTCTGTGCTGAGGGTTTTAGTGTGTTCTTTTTTCCCCTGCTACGTGTCTGTCAAACTGAGCAAGGTGCTCACTCTGACCTGAATAAAACTGAGCCAGAGCTGAAAAAGGCAACATTCCTTAACTGCAGCTATCGCACCCCATCAGGAATTCCAGCTTGAAACACCTCAGCAAGGAAAGATAACAGGAAAGAAAGAAAACCTCTCCTGTTTGTAAACTATGCATTACCCATTCAAAATACAAATGTTGTGTTACTTGTGCCAAAACAGACTAAGGAATAAGAAAACACCTGTAATGTCAAAGCCCAGTCTAACCCCAGGACAGTACCTGCAGTTTGGTACTAAGAACATTTCTTTTAATCCAACTCACGCCTTCATATTCCCACCTACTGCCAAAATCCTCCACAAAAGTAAGGTGGAGACCAGATGATTCTCTAAAGCCTGGTGGGGTTTTTTTTCGTTTTGGTTTTCTAAGAATCATTCAGAACAATTTTACTGAACAGAACTTGTCCCGGATACTTGACCTGCTACAGAATATCAGCCAAGCCCCTTCTCAATCGAGACAGCCCACAAGCCTAGGAATAAATCCACCTTAGACGAGGCAAAAGCATTAAGTCTATCAGATACTTGAGAGTATTTCTTGCAGTCTGAGACAGGAACAGACAAGCCATAAGAGACACAGCACCACCTGAAAGGCTTCTTCATGAATTCCACCCCTAACACTTCAACTGGTTAGAGAGGAGACAGAGGTCAGAGGGTCATGCTGAAGATTCTGTGTGTTTCCACAGGCCAAAGTGAGTGCACAAATGGTTTTCTGCTCAGCCACAATGGCACAGAACCGAGCAAGAGACTCACAGTTATCCAAAATGTACAGCTGGTACATAAATATAGGCCCAACCTACAATTTCAGGCTATCAACAAAAACATCAGCACACTCCTTGGAAAAGCAAATCAGGGATGTCCCAGCAGCAAAGGCAGCTCAGGAGGGTGCAGGTAGGATTGTCATAGTACTCAGAGGTTCTACAAACAGCAAACAAACACTCACCCAAAAATGCCATGCATGTAAATCCATCCTCCTGCTCTTGCTGTTTATAGCCTCCAGCAGAAGCGATGGAGCTATAAAAGAACTTCCTCATTCCAACCTGCTCAGCCTTCAGTAAACTGAATATCTTCAAAAGAGGAAAAGACAAATCCATCCCAAGAACGTTTATCTTGCCAAACTGGCTCTGGTTGACGTGTGAGATATTCCAACAAAAGTGTCTCACCACGGAGAATGCACTGTGCCTGGGCTAAAGGCAGAGGGAGGAAAGGAGGAGTCAGACCTAAACTAGGAGAGCTGAATTTATTTGCCATTACACTATTTTTCATTGAAAAAAATGCAGACTGTCATCACCTGTCAGGTCAAACACAAGGAAGGTGAATAGCTTGATTGGTGAAACCCAGGGTGCTGTAACCCAAGACATTTTTCTGCCCAGCAAACACTCCTAGCTAGGAAAAACTCCCAATTACTCTCTCCCACTGGGTTGCCTGAATTGAAAAAATAAATGCGGTGTTTTGACAGTCCTTCAGAAGAGCAGACCATCAGCTCCTTTCAGTGTTCAGAAGCTTAACAGCCATCTAAGGCACTGCTACAGCCTGAAGAGGGACAATTATGATGATAATTCCCCTGAATCTGCCTAAATGCCTACAAGAGGAACACTTTAAATAAAAGCTTTCATTTGGGCAAATATCCAGCCAGTTCCTCAGCAAGACAGAGCTCTAAAAAACAATTCCATGATGAATGTGAATTAGTAGACTTAAGAATTTTCCTGTACACTTAAAATCCCTCATGCAAAAAGCCAGAGGCCTATGATGAAATGAACTGGTCTTCATATCGACCTCATTCAGAAATGCCACAACAATTTCCCTTATCAGCAGATAATGAAAAACCTATAAACTCCCATCTCAACCATAATAATTCATACTGCCTTTTCTATTACTACTCAAAAATGTATCGGTCACTGCTGACCTTAAACAAATGCAGATTAATGCTGCTTTTGGAACAAATTCCATCTATTTTCTCCCAAATTATTTTTCAGTCACACTTTCCAATTAACAGGAGGATGCATCCAGTGTGGTCAAAACCCTTTTGGATTTAGGTGCAATTTTTCAAGTTATTCTCTGACCACATTCCCAGCTCACACCTTCGATGGAATCAAGAACAGGCGTTTTCTTTTTCCCTTTTACATGTTATGTAAAGTGCCCCAGAAGTTCCTTGTCATGAAGACACTGAAACTTGAATCGATGATATTCAGCACCTCTTAACACATCTCCAAGAGCTTAAATCTTTACTATCCAAGACTTTCAGGTTTTTATTTTCATGCTGGTAGACAAAAGGGTGAAGATCAGGATGATAAAATAAGGAAGAGAGGAACAAAAAGATGCCAGCAGAGAACAAGTAACATGGCAGAGGTGGAAGGGAAGTAGAGAAGAACCTCATTAGTCAGGCAGGAGTTTAATTCAAGTGTGAAAAGAACAGTATTGCCCAACTTCAAAATGCAATTGCCTGGGACTAGAAGTATCCAGCCCCAGAACTCGGCCACTTCAAGACAAATAAAGATTCACAAGGCCTTAGGCAACCTAATATGGCACTGAATAATGCCATGCTCTAAAGAGGTGGAAGCTGCCAAGCTGCAAGGACCCCCTCCAACAAATCTACCCAGTCAGTCCCAGCAACTGTTCAGGTTTACTGCTGATTAATAGTCATAGGGAGAACTTGAAGAATTTGACCTTCTTCCAGCTTGAACACTGACTAAGCCATGATAAGGATCAATCAAAATATCTTAACTTCCTTCAAGATGATCTAATTCTTCAATCTAAAAGTTCCCAATGGAAAAACCCACACGGGTGTACTCAGACACCAACATACTGCCAACCAAATCACCAGCACCCAGCCCCGAACATGACTTTTAACCTCTCAGCTGTCATTAGTTAACCATTTCTTTGCCCATCAGAAGATGATTAGCCCTAGCTGAAAGTCCTAATTGGGTGCAATTTCAGCTAAGAAGATGCCTGTGGTAACTTTTAAAACCACAATACCACCCACTGGTACTTGGATTTATCCCAGCACCTTTTAAACTTTGAATCATCTGTCCGTGAATTTCATGTGTTTCCTTTCCCCCCAACTCTCACATGGGCACACTGCCACCAGAATCACTCAGGTGCTGTGTCCCATGCTCAGGCACAGCTTCCACACCCTGCTTGGCCAAAGGAGGAAAAGGAACCCCATTCCACGAGCTCATTTTGAAGAGGGAATATCTCCCTACCTAATTGAATCAGCCACGTACACCTGCAGTAATACACAGTCCCAGCAGTCACTCAGGCAGTACCCTGGACTTCTGCTGGCATTACGTAGAAACTTCCAAGAAATCCACACGTATTTACCTTGCAAAGAGCTTAGTTTTACCAATTTTAGTGCTGTTGAAAAAGGCAACTTTGCTATTCCTTCAACAACAGGGAGAGCTCCTCAGCAGTTCTTGTTCAGGTGATTAAAGCTATATGTAAACTCATTAACTCTTTCTATACAAAATTAACACTCAGTGTAAGACAAGCTCATAGAAGACCTGGGGGTTTGTACTTTTGCTGATAAATATCCCTGCTACAGCAGCACCACTCCTGGTCGGTAAATACTTTAAGGCCCCACACAGACTGGCGTGGAAAAAAACAAGATACAGAAAACTTCAGGTTTAGTCGACTTGAATTTTGTAATGAGAAAAGCAACTTGACATTTTTAAGAAAGTCTTATGCAAAACATCTGCTAGTGACAATTGTTTAGAATTCTGTCTCTAGGAAAAGCCAGATAATCCTGCCCACATAATTTCCTTGAAAAGGTGACAGCAGAATTTTAATATTGAAAAATTTTTGTTGGCTTGAAAAAGAAGAAGAAAACTGACTTTGTATACAAAAAGGAGGAATTTTTATCACCATATACAGCACCCTATCATACACAATCCAAGCAGCAGACAAATATTTGTGTGCCTTTACCTTTCTTTACTTTATCCAACCACTTGCATACTTAAAAAACCAAAAAACTTAAAAATTTCTTTGTCCCTTGCCCTACCAACATAAAAGGCTCATTCTGATCTAAGTACACACATAACCAAGACACCAAGCTGGTTGTAAAGCTTCCCAATTTTTTCTCCTGAATTGAGACATTTTTCATGGAGCTACTACTGAAATATAAAAACGGACAAGAGGCACAGGAAACATCCCTGGCAGTTTTCAACTTTGTTAGGTACCACCTTTGAGGTGTGGGGAAAGGCTAGAAAAGAAAACAAGGCTTGTAAGGCAAAAACCTCACGTACCCCAGGTCTGTGCTGGTGCTAAGTGGTACATTCTCTCTCTACAAAAAGTTTACTTCCCCCAGTTATTGGGCATTCAGGGCACACAGCCCAAGCTCTGGCCCAAGATGTGAAGATGGGAAGACTTGAAATGCCAGATAATTACAACACAACACATGAAGTAACTCGGAAGGCCAATTCCAGCAGAGCCCCAAAACTCTCCAGGCAGAAATAAGAGGGATCACCCACCGCACGCTGAGGAAAACAGAGAACTGAGGCAGCACCAGGAGAGAGAGGGAGGGATGCTCTCCCAGCCTTTTTACTCTACTCACCACTCTCACCTGGGCCCCAGTGCAGCTGCTCCTCTTTAGGCTGCTCCACACCCAGCTGCTCCTCATCCCCTAATGGGCACAGAACCTCTGGGCTCAGCCCCCGGGGTCAGGTGGGAACCATCCCTTCAAACCCACCAGTGTGGGGCTGTCATCCACTGCCCAGCTGGTTCTTACCTGGGCACTGAGCAAAGCTGCTGAGGGGACACAAAAATCCCCCGTTTGCAGGGCCATTGTGATCCTCGTTAATTATTTTTTAAACCAAGTCCCTTGATACAGGCTGGGAGACGTGGGGCTGTTCAGCCTAGAGAAGAAAAAGCCTTAAAAGGGGGTTATAAAAAAGGGAGAGTAACTATCTACAACTGCGTGGAGTAGGAGGACAAGGGGGAATGGCTTCAAACCAACAGAGGAGAAATTTAGATGGGATGTTGGGAAGGAATTGTTCCCTGGGAGGCTGGGGAGGCTCTGGCACAGAGAAGCTGTGGCTGCCCCTGGATCCCTGAAGTGTCCAAGGTCAGGCTGGATGGGGCTGGGAGCAACCTGGTTTAGTGGACTTTGTCCCTGCCCATAAATGGGGATGGACTGGAATGGGTTTTAAGGTCCCTTCCAACCCAGACCATTCTGAGATTCCGTGATAGCAAAGCTGTTAATTGGTTTCATCTCTACCCTAACATTTGTGGATTTTTGTCTTAAAACATCAAAACTCGGTAAATAAATGTTTTCTGGACAGCGCACAGAGAAAATGCCCAGCTAAATCCTGCAGTGGTAGAAGAGGCTCACAGTAGCAGAGGAGACATAAACTGCCCTCATTGGAGGTGCTGGAAAAGAGGGATAGCTTCCCCAGCCAGTAAGCAGCTCTGCCCTTCAAGCTCCCTGCTCCTTCCTCAAGCACACACAAATTGCCTCCTTTTCTGCAGCAGCAACCACCCCTGCATGGCTCCCTCGCATACAAATCAAGCTCTAACCCTGGTGCTCCGAAGCACAGCCCCAAGTGCAGATTTGACACCACAGAGACACTTCCTAAAGCTCAGGAATGCGCCATTACATTGGAATAGGTCATTATTTTTTTTATGGCCATGCTGCAGAAGTGGAATTTTTACGGCTGGTATTACCAGCTGAAGGAAAACTGCTCTGAAAACACAGTTGTATATTAAGTGTTATGTATCTATACAGAATAAATGTAACACTAATTACATTTTTTCCCCATTTAGTGGCATTAAATCACAATCCATTCCTACTTATCCCCCAGGAAGCCACATAAGCTGCATTAAGATGCTCAGTTCCCAACCAGCCCAGTGTCCATCTGTTTGCAGGATCCCAGAGTCAGGGATCAGCTGAACTTCCTTCTTCACAGCTCACACTTGCAACAGGAACTACTCTGCAGTCCCAAAGAGAGTTTCCAAATGGGAACAAATAGCAAGTTTAATGTCAGAGGCCAGAAGTCCTCCAAGAGGTCCAAACAGCCCTTTTCTTTGGAAGGGACTCACCATCACCACTCAAAGGGCAGCGATTCTTAGAAAGTAAATATTTACTCCCAGAAAACCTGAGAGAATCCCCACAGCCACCTCAGCCTTCCCTGAAAAGTCCTTCTGCATCCAGACAAGGAAGGATTCATAAAGGCAAATCATCTGCTTGCACAGGAACTGCAAAAACTCCTTCCTCTGAGGCCTCTCTGCCAGCAGCAGCTACGGAGTTACCCTGGGGCCACCATGCAGCTCCTGCTTCCCAATCCCTACGACTCCTCCTGGAGAACCACCAGCCGCTCCTTCTGCACGCCTTTACTGACAGAGGGACATGGAAACACCAGTTTTTGCCTTACTCCAACCCCAACATTAACTTTTCCCACAGCAAACATGTAAATCAGAGCATTCTACAACTGCAACCACAAAATTGGTGAGGTCGTGTATGGTCCGGTGTTTTCAGTTTCCTGAAGGATGCCTGGCAAAGCAGCTCTTTGCCAAAAAACACATTCGAGGAAACAAAGAGAGGGCAAAAAAAAATTCATGGTGGCCCTAAAACTCAAAAAATACATGTCATTTTCCACCGTCTTGACTGTGAAATAATAAGGAAAATGTAAAGCAACTCTGAATTTAGAAAACTACAAGAAAGCCGGAAATATTTTGATGCTGATGCTCTGCTCAGTTCACTGCCTGAGATTTGTCAGCAGTATCCATTTAAATCTGCACTCTGCCAGATTACTGTCTCCCTGACACTAATTCCAGCTTATTTTCCTAAACTAGGATAATCTTGACACAAGCACAGTAAAGAGAAGATGTTTGTCTGGAAATCAGTTATCTTCAAAGCTGTCTTTTAAAAACCAGTTACAACCTATTCTGAGTGAAAACTGGGCCCAGAAGTCTGAGGTTCCCCCAAAACCTCTCAGTGGGAGTACAGGGATTAAGAGTGGAAGCAACAATTCGGTCTGAAAATTATCATCAGCCAAAATTCTGAAGGAGATGATTCAGCCAACTGTGCTCTAAAACATGCTTGTTTACTTTCTGCTATTTCATTTGCATTCTCTTACAATTTTTTGCTAACTATTGATCAAAAAATTCATTTGTAGAAACGTAAAACTGTGCAAAAAGGGATTAACGGCTCGTGCTGGATGAAGCGGACATTTTCCACCTCTACATATTTGCTTGGCTTTGTGCCTTAGAAAGTAAACTTGGTGGAAGACAGAAGAAAAGGGAGAGGACAGGGAGAAAGTGATTTACCACTGGAGGCTCAGGAGTGCTAAATCAGCACATCACATAATATTAATCTTGGGGGCCACTGGTACTTAGCCCTACTAGGAAAAAAAAAGAAACAAGCAGTTTCAGCAGTGAAGTGGCACACGTTTTGTTCAACTTCATTATTCCAAACCCTACCTGAATATTACTTAAAAGCTTTTTTATAAAGGAAATACTTTATGAACACCAGCTCTGCAAAAAGCAGATGATTTGCACTCTCACAGGAGGCCATCCTGAAGGCAAACATTCCCATCTCCTGTCTCCTGGACACAAGGGTTAATATATTGTGTTCAACCTCTGAGCTTTGTAACTCCACACTGACTACTGCAGAGAGGGAAAGAAAATTAATGGCTGATCAGAGCTGTGGGTAGAAATGAAGCAAGTGTAGAGCCTTGGCTATTCTTCTCCTATCAGATTACCCACCTGGAAAAGCCACATTACAATTAAAGCTGCAAACAGCAGTTACAACTGTTAAGACTTTTTATTGAGGTTGTGGTCATTCAGTCTTTTGTGAAAAAGTGCAATTAATATCCCCAAAATGACTTGTAAGTCTTGTTCTCACAGCAACGATGAGGGGAAAAAAACCCTATTGCAAAATAAAAGCCTTGGCACAGGGAAAAAACTGTGTTTATCATTATGGGTATGTTATTAAACAAGGAGGGGACAGTAACCTTGCAGCAACAGCATTAGAAAGACCAAGGGATGAGCAAGAACAGCATCTTTGCACCAAAATTCCCAGAATATAAATCAGGAACACAGGAGAAGACACTGAAGTGCTTTCATGTGCCTTCAAATTCCTGTACTTATTACAATAATAGTGATAGATGGCAAAGTGGAATATGAACAGGTGACAACAGCTCAAGTGCATCCTATTTTTCATCTACTTTCTTCCCACCTCCACTATTTTTGATTGCCTGCCTGCAATTGTCCTTTCCCTTGGTTTTGGGAAATAACCACCTTCCCAGGGAGCCACTGGGATTTGTTCACACAGATGAGCAAGTTGCCGAGTTGACTTGGAATATCACACAACTCAAACTTCATTAACTGATTTCAAAACCAGGAAGTTATTATACTTACAGTGTCCTTCCAACTTGGGTGATGCTGTTCAGAGCTACAAGGAAATAGGCAGATATTTTTCACAGCAAGAGCTGGAAGGGTTTTGCAGTCAGGTAATATGCAATACATCAAAATTTCTCCACCAAGAAGTTGCATGGATTTCACTCATGTTTATGTACAAGCTCTTCATGCATCTCAAACAGCCAAGAGCAAAAGTTGAGGGACTCAGCAAAACACCAGAGCAGTAGGAGGAAGATACAGTAAGAGCAGTAACAAAAAATATGTCTTATTTTTTACTATTATATTCCTTTAGAAAGCAGACTGAGGTAGATCTGGCCATGGGAAAAGCCTCACATAAATCAGTGATCACCAGGACTGAAAATTAATATTAAGGTTCAAGCAGCACAGAGATGAAATCAGAGCTGGAGAACTGCGGCTGTAAACACAAGCCATAAAATTCAAGTTTAATCATTTAGGATTAAATAAGTTTCATGCATATTACTGCCAGTGGTCAGCCAAGCTGTTTTCTAGCAGCTCAGTTATTTACAGCTATTAAATAACTGTATTAAAGTGTTCCAGAGAATGCTTTTTCCAAGGCAAATCATGGCCAAAATAATACACATTTTAAACTACCCTGTGGTCACATGGCAAAAAAGGGAAATACACTTGAGAACTAAATTAGCCTAACCTAAAAACAACTCTTGGGATGCTAGTTGGTATTATAAAAATGGAAAGCACATCAATAAAAGGCTGAAAGATTTACTATTATTTTTTTATTAGTTTTCTTTAAAAAAAGCTTGGAGGAGGCAGAGTGACAAAGCTGGAGCACATTAAAAGAAATTAACAGAAAACAGTCAGAGGGGGAGTTTTGGGGGGTGTTCAGTGGCAAGGAGGTAAGGGCTGGCTTAACTTTTTAGCCAAGGAAATTGAGAAAATATGGACTCGACACCCAGCCAGTGGGGTCTGCACATCGCCTGTGGGACTGCACGGCTAGGGCAGGAATTCAGCTTTCTGCACGCACCTGCAGGCCACTTATTTCCACATTCCCAAGGCTGTAAGGAAGCTTGGAAGCGTTTGTGAGTCAGAATCCTGCCTGGAGCATCATCAGCTCCTGAAGGAGGCAAGCAGAGCTCCTGCAGTGCCATCAAACCCGTGCACTGGCTACTGCGGATACCCAGGGAATGGGAAGGTGTTCCTGTGATCCGCCTGTCACACCGCAGTGTGGATTCCATCGAAGTGGAAATCCACACCAATTATGTAAATACTGCCCTGAAAACTGCTGTGGTACTCTGACATTGTAATTCCAAGAACAAACAGCCCTCTCTGGTGCACTCTATTATATAAAATGTCAGGCTAATCATAGCAATTCAGCTTTGTGAGTGTTGCCAAATGTCCTAGACGGGAGTAAAAACGGGAGTTGCAGTGTTGAGGATGAGTCAGTTACACACCTACCCCTCTACAAAAGGACAAATGAAGAAATTAATTACATCTGACTGACCACAACAAACAATTCCTCAGGAACACAGAGTGCTTGCTTTAAATCCCGAAAGCCACACTGCTCTAGCCATAGGTGTTCCTGTCTCCTTCTTTCCATTGAAACTGGAATAATTCGGGGACCAACCTCGAGGAGTACGACTGGATCAAACTGGAGCCTGATTATTGCTCAAAAAAAGCCCAAATCTCTCTTCTGAGCCACCAGGAGCACTTTTCTACTTCCATGAAGAAGTAGGTCATGAAAGCAGCAGCTCCAGCAAACTCCCTGCCCCAGATCCAGAGCCCTGTGTGCTCCACACAAACTGGAGCTGTGTGTTACCAGTGTGCTTGCAGGGGGAGAGAGGAGGGCATCCTGCAGAGGATGCAATGTGTGCACCACTGACTGCAAATGGAAAAAAACACAATTCAGCACAAGCAAAGGAGCTGCTGTGCAGAGAAAAACTGAATGGTGTGCAGGGACAGTCACCAGAAATAACCCACCTTTGGGGAAAGATGAAAAAAAACAACATCTGTTAGAAATGTTATTTACAAAACAATTCATTTCACAAGTGCCTACATCGTATCAGTGCTCTTCTCAAAATCCTGACTTCCTTGCCAGCTCAAAACCCCGTATCTGTGTGTTGTCATATCCTGCCCTGCTCAATCTCACTCAATAATGAGGTACTTTGTGGAACTGTTTGTTTAAAATTACTCCCTCGAGCACTAAATGCCAAAAGGAAATATGGAAATGGTCACTCCCACACACACGAGTGAGTGGCTGATTCAAAACCGTCCTTTTTTTTCCATGAGAACATGTGTGAATCTGAGTCACGGTCTTTGTCTTCGGACAAAATTATCCTTGAAATAAAATTCATCTTTGCACCCTTCAACTTTGTGGTCAGAGAAATCCATGGCTTTTTGGCTTCAGGCCAAAGCTCTGTTTTGGACCATCAGCTTCTCGTTACTTAGCAATCAGACTCACATCACCCAGCCACGCAACGAGGAACGGATGTCTCAGCACTTGCAGTGGTTTCCCTCCCTTCCAACACCACGGTCCCCAGGTTCAAAAACACCACCACTCCTCCTGGGTGATGCAGGGCACTGACCACAGCCTGAACAGAAGCCAAATTCAGAAGTTTTCTAGGCAGTTCATGAAACACAAGGACAGCTCATCTTGAGCTTCCCATCTGGAGAAGGGAAAATTTTTTTTAATATATTCCCTTAATTCAGAAGGGAGTATCTGGAGCTGGTTTCATTACTAGCAATATATACTGCTCGTGAAACAACTCCTCTCTCTTAACAAAGACACTGGATTTGGTTCCCCTGAATCCCTTGCACCAAAATCCAAGGGAAGGATCCTACAACACCCCCAAACTCGGAAGAAGCCACACAGCGCTGCAGAAGTGCAATTATCCAATCTACTCAATATTTAGACAATGAAATTTCTGTTGTCACTGCCTAAGGAACAAGTCCCTGGATAACAGGAATAGCCTTGCAGCAAGCAGGAGGCTCTCACGGGAGCCCTTTGGCTGCAGACGCCCTCATACACCACAAACATGCCAGGCTCCACCACCCGACCAAACCTGGAATTCACCCTGTCCCCCACTGCAGGAAGCCAAGAGGATTTCCCAAGTCACATGATAAATCAGGACATTTTCATTCCTAAAAAGGAATCACATTTTTCTTCCCCTGGGAAATCTCTACAGTTTTTCAGTTCACTGTTATTTCGGGGAAAAAAAATCTTTTGCTGCCAGCTTTCCCTCCCATCTCCCCACCTCACCCTCCCCCAAGAATCTTTGTGATGTTTGGCACTGGCTTCCAGTTAGTTTAAATGACTGCTAAAAGGTTGCTGCTGCACTGCATGTTCATGGTGTGCGAGTTTTGTCTAGAAGCAGAAAACACGAGCAGGACATAGGATGTCAAATTACTCTCAGAGGCAAGCATGAATAATGACAGAACAGTATTCATGCAGGAAAATTTGTATAGAAAAACCATCATCCAAACCCCAGATATTTCTTTTTAACACACAAGTTGAAAGAAAAAAAAAAAGTCCCACATCACTCCTGTGCTATCTTGGGCAGCCCATTTTCTCCTAATATCTTCATTTGTCAGAGTAGTACTTAAATTTGTCATTTTTGGAGTTGCTTTGCCAGGCAGAAAACTCATTTACACTTAAGTCCAAACATCTAAGAAAAATGACGAGGCTAAATTATGAGGATGTATTTTTAAAGAATGGTTGAAGTGGAATGAATAACTATTTCCTCTTACAATAATCTGTCACAACTAATTTCCTTCCTACTCTGATTCCATCTCACAATCTGCACCCTGGCCAGCAAACATCCTCTTGCTGTTCCTTCTACAGTTTTCAGCTGTGGATCCAAAAGAGCTCAGCATCATCTGGAGTCAGTTTGGGCAGAAGAAAACAAGGGTTTAAGACAAGACTGACAGAGCACAAGACTAACGATCACCCAGAGCTGGTTGTTCTGTATGGTGGTTGCTCCCTTGTAGGTCCTTCACAAGTTACATATCTGAGTGAAATTCAAGTTTTAATTATTCCACCAGGCAGCATCAGAGATTGAGTGTTTCCACATTGCATGGCAGTTCTTTCCTCCTGGGGAAGCCAAAAAAAGCAAATTGCTGAAGTAAGCTCTGCATTTCCTAATTCCTTAAGAGCTGCCAAGAATGCAGAAAAAGATAGTGGACATGCTCTGTTTTTTACGTGAGACAAAAGCCATACCCCACAGGCTCGTCCTGCTGGAAACTAATTCCACATCCCCCTCAAGTGCCACATATTTTCATCTTCATTAAGATGACATCTCATTTTGATGGCCAATTGAGACCTGAATAACAGGGAGAAAACCCTTTGCTGAATCTTTAATAGCAGAAGCACAAGTCGTTTCATTTTCAGCATTAAATACTCAAGGACAAAATAGCCCTTCACGCCTGATTACTGTAGTTTGCACTGGGAAAGTGAAAACATGCAGAAATCCCCACCAGTAATATCACAGGTGGTCTCTCACCCTGAGAGCAGTTCAGAAATAAGAAGTATTCCCCCGTGCTGAGCACAGAGAACACAGCTTCATCGAGTTCCAACAAATTTCAGTTTTTTCTAGTACAGTTCCTCATCCTACCTGAAGCCACAGAAGCAGAAAGCAGCAGTTGGGAATTTAGGAAGAGTGGCTGACCACCAACTGACACTGCAATAAATGAATAATTAGTTAAAAAAAAAAAAAAGCCACCCAAATCTAAAACAATTTCTGCATTTCCACAGACCCACAATCAGGAGCATAATTTAAACTGCATATTTGAGTCAGCTCAATGCTATTTTATAGAATGGCAAACTGGTGACTCATTGCACAAATCAGAAATTAAGTCATAAAAGATAGGTTTCACCCTCCAGACTGGGTGGAGCCTAACCTCACAAAGAGTTTCCTCCTTAAGATGAGTCTTAAAACAGCTTTAGAAAAAGAACAACTTTTTTCTTCTTCTCTTTCCAAGCCTTGGCTCTGGTCAGGAGAGCTATACCCCTCCTGAGCACAGCTGAGAAACATTCCCCTTGTGGAAAAAGAACAGCCCTGAAATTTTTATATTAGTGACAGCATCAACTTGATCATGACTGTAACTTCCTTTCCCATCACAGACCCTAGATTCAAAGTCTTTATTATTCCCATGGGGCAAAGAATAAATAAAAAGCAGGAATTTCATCAAATAACTGACAAAAAAAACCCCAAACCAACATCTAGTCCTCGTATTGTGCTCCTCTTTCATACAGAGAGAGCCCTGAAAGTCCATTCTCTGACTTTAGCCACTTTCATACATCCAAATATATTTACTGATCATCCCCTTCAAAGCTTTAGTTCATGGAAAACAAAAACAAAAACAAACAAACAAACAAAAAAAACCCCACAGATTTTCAATCATTCCTTGGAAAATCATGATCAGCAGTATGCCAGGTCAGGAAAATAGCAGTACAGTTAATTAAACAAGTCTGCCACCTTCCATCCTCAGCAAAAACACACCCCACAGTCTTCCAAGCCTCACCATCCCTGCACCCACCCGCTGCCACTGCCTGAGCTCCAGGAGTGCCAAGCTGCACCTGACAATTTGCTTCAAGAGCTGGGCAATAACGGGGCAATAAATTGCAGCTTTTGTGACAGCGAGGGCTTGAGGTGGTCCTGCAGGAAATTACGACCACACTATTGAGCTACAGCTTCTCTGGAAGTCAGTGCTGCACAGGAAAAAAAGACTCACTGAATACACATTGTATCTATGCTGAATAAAGCCAGCCGCAGCAAGATGTCCCCTGCATCCTCCTCTTGAGGCTTATCCCCTCTGCCCTTGGCACAGAACAAGATCTTTGCAGGATACACTCTCCACTACATCCTCAAATATGGGCCACCTGCATCAAAATTCTACCCAGCTTGGAGGGTGGAGCAGCACAGGTAACGCCGGTTCTCACCTGGAGCAGAAAGAAAAGCCTGCAGGTTGTCCAATACTTCAAATCTGGCCGTGTCTCACTTTGGTTCAGTTTTTCCTTCTTAGGCTTAAAAGGAGGCGCTAGGAGTCAATATTCCTGATTTGCCCAGAACTGCCAGGCTGAACTGCCACAGGAGTGCCACACACAGCCAAGCCCTTGGTTTTCTATAGGTATTTTTGCACCAGCTGACTACATTCCAATCCAACATAACCCCTGGCTACAGGCACCAGGAAACACAGTAACAGGAGCCTCTAATCTGCAGGAAGAAAGCCATGAGGATTAGGCATTCAACACACAAAAGCAGAGTGTTTTATTTAAGTATTTTGTCTACCTCCACATCAACTGAAAACCATTTATAGCTTGCTTTCTTGTGAAGCTTTTCCAGGCCTGCTTCCCAGCCCCGCTACACCTCAGCCCTTGGGAAGCTGACCCTCAACTTCCACAGCACCTGGAACAAGCAGGAGACAGGAAAGGCCTTCCCTTGTTCCATTAGGAAGTTTCCCCTGAGCAATAGCCCCACTTTAATTCTCTCTCCACTCTCCTCAGAGGGCAAAGCTGTCTAACAGGATCTGTGGCCTCCCACACATGCCCCCCCAGCCCGCTCCAGCACTTTCTCCACTGCAAACACATTTGGGAACTCACCCCTCTCCTCCTCTGCAAGGCTTCCTCCACCCCCATGTGTGTGCAGCTGAACAGGGAGACTGGAAAGAGATGCAGCCTCTGATACTTCCACTCCAAGTCCACTTATTCAGCTCTGTCACACTCTTTCAACACTATGGATGCCCAAGCCCCACTTGCCCCATGGTTAGGCCTCCTCACCCTGCCCAGCCATCCTGAAATGTACAACACCACCTCGCTCAGAGATGAAACCTACAAATATCAGGAAAAACTTCCTTCTTCTTCCTTATCCCTACTCCAAAATCAATGAAGAAACTTCTTATTAAAGTTTTTTGCATCCCCCTCCCCAGATCTCTCACACCTTGTGATCCTCCTTTGGACAGAACACAAAGACTCATAGTCTTCTCCCTAAGGGATTGTTCCTGTGGGAACACCTCCATGCTGAGCCCGCTGAGCTTTCCCAACTCACTCAGGTTTGAGAACTCAAGCAAGCTGTGAATGCTTCATTCACCCCTGTGTCTCCCAGTATTAATGCAGTCTCAACTGTTCCTTCATAATCCAAGTATTTGTTCACGAGTAGGGACCTCATCACCCTCTCTCCCATTTGGTGTTATTGAAACCTCCTCCTTTGTACTTCACCCATCCGGAGGAGTTGTTTGTTTTACAGCACTCTCCTCTCACAGTAATCTGGTCTACTGGTGCAGTTTCTTCCAGCGTTATTTATATTGCTTTTGAAAGAACTCATCCGTAAGACCATTTAGCATTCCCACACTGTTTTAAAGAAAGCCCATTTAATTTATCACCTCTGTGAGAAACCAGCCATCCTAAGAAGTATCCAAGTAGAATTGATGGTACTAAAAACAACACTGCACAGACACACCTGATGTAATCACTCTATTAATTACACCATATTATACAAACTCTTCCTATGTCTTTCCTAATATAATCGATGGTCTCAGGAAGCTTGTACATCCCAGTCCCATCACAGAGCAGGATCAATTCTTCATCAGCCATAACTGATGGATGAGAGCCTAACCTGTCCCAACCACCTCTCATTACAAAGACTGAACAGCCTTCCCAGGAAATAATTCAGCATTTCACTGCTCTTACTGTCAGTAAAGATTGCCAGCACCTAACCAAACCCTGCTGCTCACACTGTGAGCCCATTACTCCTCTTACCCAACAAGGATTTGTCTTGTTTTCTGCTTCCTCTTTGCAGCAACACCTCCTTTCAATTTCCTCTTTCATTACTATGAAGAGCTCTAGTTCCTTTAATTTCTCCTTGGAGATCATTTATTCCAGGATTCAGGTGCTCTCTCTCAGTGGTCTGCACGGTTTCTCAAGTGCAGTGTGAGGGAAAGGGTAACTCATCTTTGCTGTGAGGGGATAAACAGGCACATCACAGATGCTGCCAAAAGGAACTGCCAGGATCCTGGATCCTGACCTGCTTGCACTCGATCTCTTGGTTCTCAGGAATTCAACCAAACTGACCTGCGCACAACCTCCCTGCCGAAAAAAACCAAAAACTAACGACTGCAACACCACAGCCAGGCTGCCAAAAATCAAACAGCACAGCCCAACTAAAGCCAGAAGGGCTTTCTAATCATCAGTCCCCAGGACACAAGCAAAGCTCTCCTCCTTCCCCAAGATCCTGAAGGAGATGGCTCTGACAGTAGGACTTGAACATGCCCACACCTCAGTCACGTCTGCTCGGTATCCTGGGCAAACACAGGAGATTCACGGGTTTTTAATTTTTTTTTTTTTTTAATCATTTTCTCACACATTTACTGCTAGACTTAGCCCAAGGAGTGAAACCAAGCACGAATGAGTCTCTGTTAAATCAATCGCAAAGGTCAATTTAAATTTAGAGAAATACAAATTATTGGCCAGGGCCACACCACTGAAGGAGACAGCTCAAATACTAATTACGGACGCTGGAAAGGCCATTCCACACCTGAGCAGGTGCCGGGATTAACCCTACAGTCAACACGGCGGCACAAGTCCCACTTCACACGTGGGAACGACCGCGCTGCGAATGCGGGACTGCCGGGACGGAGACATCCGATGCCGACGGAACCTCCGGCATCCCCTGGCTGCCAAAACACACCGACAAGGGCGGAGGAACGAGCGGCACCGTGGAGATACCAGGCGCAAACAACTCTTCGAACAGCACCCGAGGGACCACAACGATGTATCCGCTGCTCCAGTGGAGCTCAGAGCACCTGATTAATCCACAATTTTGGTGGCTCCCCGTAGTTCCGTGATTACATCTCTGGAGCAAAACAAGGGAGCGACAGGTGCACACCTCCGAGAGACGCTCTTTTATAGGCAGCAATAAAACTCATTGTGGCAAAAGCCAGAAGGATAGCCCACGGTTACACACTGTTCCCTTAGTTTAAAAAGAAAAAATAGAGAAAAAACCCGCCTGGTATTTTTAGCAAATTTTTCGAGCTCCAAGACGCAACCTGCTGCCTTGACAGTATTTTTCCGCCCTGAGACACATAGGAAGCTCTGTACTGCCAGTCCCCTCTTTTGCTGGCAAAGCCACCAAGGAAAAGGGAGCGAACAAAACCCGGCTTGCTTTGCCCCCCTCCCTCTCCCAGCCGCCGCACCGCCCGGGATTCGGGAAGCCCCCCGGAGCGCCTCTCCCTTGGCTGACCTTGAGGGGGGGCGGGAAGAGAAGGGAGGAACAACAAAACCCGGGGAAGAGGCGCTGCGCTGCCCGCTCGGGTCGGTGCCGGTGCCGCTGCTCCCGCTCCCGACGGGGGCTCCGTGTCCCCCGCGCCCCCCCGGCTCCCGGCGGCCCCCAGCGCCACCTGGCGGCCGCACCCCGCCACGCCGCGACCCCCGCCCCAGGAGCGCGGCCCCGGAACGCCGGGCAGTGCCGGGCAGCGCCGGCAGCACCGCCCGCTCCCGGGGCGGCACGGGGCGGGCGGGCCGCGAGCTGCCGCTGCCGGAGCGCGACCGGGAGAGCTCCGCCGACGGCGCCCGCCGCCGCGCTCAAATTTCACCCGGTGACGGCGCTAAGAATAAACGCGCAGCTGGTGGAACCGGGGGCCGTGAGCCGCCGCGAAATCGCTGTGGAGCAGCCGCGGAGCCGGGGCCCCCGCGCCGCCAGCCGGCACCGCGCCCGCCTTCTGAAGGGCACACGGCTGCCTCCTCACTCACCGTCCGGTGTCGCTGCTGTTGCTGGCGGCGCCGGCCCAGCGCCGGGAAGCGGCCGGCGGCGGCGGTGAGCGCGGCGGGGCGGCGGCCGCAGAGGAGGAGCGGCAGCGCTCTGCCCGCCGTGGCCGCCATCGCGCCGCT